>PVJX010016624.1:0-39898 GCA_004027295.1 Dolichotis patagonum | reverse complement strand
TTTTTTTGCCATTGATTTCCAATTTTAGTGCACTATGGTCAGATATTATGCATGGGATAATTTCACTCCCTTTGCATTTACTTAAGAATGTTTTATTAGTTAATATATGGTCAATTTGGTGAATGTCCCATGTGAAGCTGAGAAGAATGTATATTCTGATGTGGTTGGGTGAAACACTCTGTAAAGATCCACTAAGTCCATTCATTCACAGATATGATTCAGTTCCATTATTTCTTTGCTGACTTTTTTCTAGTTGATCTCTTTGTGACAGTGGTGTGTTAAGGTCTCCTTTTACAATTGTGTTCTTGTGTATTTGGTTTTTCATGTCCATTATTATCTGTTTTATATAGTTGGGTGCTCCTGTATTTGGTGCATATATATTTATAATTGTTAGTTCTTCTTCTTGTAGTTTTCCACTTACAAGTATTTCCACTTACAAGTTTTCTTTCTTACAAGAAGATAAAGTCTTCTTTATATCTTTTAATCATTTTAAGTTTGAAGTTCACTTTGTCTTCAAACAGAATAGCTACCCGTGCTTTTTTCTGGGTTCCTGTTGCATGCAATACTGTTTTCCATCCTTTGACTTTTAGTCTATGAGTTTCTTTTTGAGTCAGATGCATTTCTTGTATACAGCATATTGTGGAGTCCTGTTTCTTGATCCATTCTGTCAATCTGTTTCTTTTGACAGGTGAATTGAGCCCACTTACATTTATGGGTATCATTGATATGTACTGGCTTGACTTTACCGTATTGTGTTCCTGTTGTTTGTTTCCCACTTTCCTCCCTTGTTTAATTTTTTGTCCAGCCTGGTGGTTTCTTTCTATTGTTATTCTGGAGATTGTGGTCATTTTTATCTCTTTCTAGCATGTCTTTCAATACTCTTTCTAGGGTTGGTTTGGTAGATACGAATTTCTTCAGTTGTTCTTTGTCATGGCAGTATCTTGTTTCTCTATTAAATTTGAAAGGCAGTTTTATTGGGTACATCAGTCTGGGTTGAAAGTTGTTTTCTTTTAGGGCCTGAACTACTTTACTCCAAGCTCATCTTAACCTGAAGGTTTGTACTGAGAAATCTTCCGTGATTCTAATAGGCTTTCCTTGATAGGTGAGTTGTGTCTTTTCTCTAACAGCTTTTAGTATTCCTTTTTTATGCTGTCTGTTTGGGATCTTAATTATATGTCTGGGTATAGACACCCAGATGTAGATTTATGTTGGTTATGACTGTTTGGCATTCTATATGTCTCACTTATTTGTATATCAGATTTTTTCCTCATGTTTGGGAAATTTTCTGCTATTACTTCTGTGAAAATCTTAGTTATATCCTTTGCATTGATCATCCTCACTGATGCCTATCAATGTTACTTTGTTTCTCTTGGCATCATCTTGAAGCTGCTGGATTGTTATTTTATACTTTTTTTTTTATAAGTTCTATCCTTTCATGTTTGCTATTTGCGACCCCGTCCTCAAGGTCTGAAATTCTATCCTCAGCTTCATTTAAATGGTTTTACCAGCTTTTAGTAGAATTTTTTGTTTCTTGGATATCTCTTTGAATTTTTTTCATGGATTCTGCTTGTTTTCTACATTGTTCATTCAAAGTTTCAATCAATTTCCCATGCTCCTGTAGTTTTTTTTTAAATCTATTTCTTCCCTAGATGTGTGGAGCAAATCCTTTATTAAGGTTGCTATTTCTGTCTTTGTGTAAGACATTACTTCTAATTTGATTTCCTCTATAGCCTCATGGATTTGTTTCTTTACTTCATTTGCTATCTTTTCAGAGATTTCTGGTGTATGACTTTTTAAAGTCCTCTATTTTGCTGTCGCCTGTTCTTGCACCTGATGGACTAGATGTTTGAGATTGCATTTTGGTTTTTCCTTTTGTCATTTTCACCTTCTGGGCCAATATCTGGTTATTTAAGCCCAATAGTTACAACTGTTGGCAGTGTATCTCCTAGGGTCTTACTGTGTGGTTGATGTCCACCCGATTGTTGTTACACAGTGACTGGAACCTGCTGGAGGCCTCTGTCTGGGCAAGAGGTCACCACATGTCCCATCAAACCAGCACTGTCAGTCCACTGCAGTTCCGAGTTCTGAGAGGGAGAGTGGGAGCCAAACATTCACAGCAGTGCTTGGTCTAAGAGATGGGGAGGGTAGCTGAGGGCAGCGAGCCAAGCCAGGGTGTTGAGATGGTCCTCTGGTTCAGCAGAGAGGAGGAATGTGCCGAATCACAGGCACTGCTCAGTGGCTGGAGCCTGTTTCCCTAATTTCTCTCTCAGTGATTTTGTTATTTATGTACAGGAAGGCTATTGATTTTTGAGTACCGATTTTGTATTAAGTTGTAGTATTGAATTTGCTTATTAAATCTAGAAGTTTTTTAATGGAGTTTTTGGAATCTTCTATGTAGCGTATCATGCCATCTGCAACTAATGATAACTTCTTCCTTTCTTATCTTTATTCTTTTTATTTCTCTCTCTTGTCTAATTGCTGTGGCCAAAGTTTCCATGACTATGTTGCATAAGAGTGGAGACAGTGGACATTCTTGTCTCGTTTCTTATTTTAGAGAGAAAACTTTCAGTTTTTATCCATTTAGTAGAATATTGGCTGCTGGTTTGTTCTAGATGGTTTTTGTCAGATTGAGGTAGAGACCATATATTCCAATTTCTGTAGGGTTTTTATATGAATTGGTGCAGGACTTTGTCAAAAGCTTTTTCTGCATCTATTGAGATGATTGTATGATTTTTGTCCTTGGCTTTCTTAATCTGATGTATGACATTTATTTATTTACATATGTTGAACCATTCCTGCATCCCTGGGATTAATATCACTTGGTCATGGTATATAATATTTTTGATGATTTGCTGCATTCTGTTTGCTAGTGTTTTATTGATGAACTTTGCATCTATGTTCATTAGGGAGATTGGCTTGTAATGCTCTTATTTAGCTGGGTCTTTCTCTGGTTTTGGTATCAGGGTAATACTTGCTTCCAGGAATGAATTTGGGAGTATTGCTTCCCTTTTAATTTTATTAAAGAATTTGAGAAGTAGTGGTGTTGTCTTCTCTAAATTACTTGTAGAATTCAGCAGTGAATCCATCAGAGCCTGGACTTTGTTGGTAGGTTTTTAACTGTGTGTTCAATTCATTGATTGATATTGGCTTATTTGGGATTTTTAACCTGCTGATTCAGTTTTGATAATTCATATGTATTTAGGAATCTCCATTTCTTCTGCATTTCCATCTTATTAGAATACAAATTTTCAAAGTAGGTGTAGATGATCTTTGGCAGTTTTGCAGAGTTCACCTTTTTCATTCCTAATTGTGTAGATTGATGTCTTTTCTTTCCTTTTTTTGATAAGATTGGGTAAGGATTTGTCGATTTTATTTAATCTTTCAAAGAATCAACTCTTGGATTCACTGATTCTTTGTATTGTTTTTTTTTCTTAGTCTCTAAAGCATTAACTTTTGCTCTGAGCTTTATAATTTCTTCCTTCATGTGAGCTTTCAGCTTAGTCTGCTCTTCTTTTTCTAGAAGTTTGAGGTGCACCATTAAGTTGTTTATGTGTGCTTGCTCTGTTTTCCTGATATGGGTATTTACTGCTATACTTTTCCTTCTTACTGTTGCTTTCATTTGTTCTTGGACAATTATTTTCAATTCCAAGTGCTTTGGTAAGTACTTATCAAAGACCCAGTGTATGTCAGGCATTGTGTAAAGTATCTGAGAGATACAGAGAACCTAGAATAGTCTTCCTGATTTCAAGAACTTTATGACTGGGTAAAGCAGACAGACTTACACACGGGTAAGTAGAAAGGAAATGCTATACATGGGGAATAGCCAAAGAGAATTAGGACTCAGGACCGGGCCAGTTGTTGGGTTACTGCCTGGCACATGGCAGGTACTTCATGTATGTAATATGCATGATTTGGGGAAGGTGATGTAATTAGACCTGTGATTCTGGAAGGGCCACCAAGCCAGAGCTTCATTGTCACCTTCGTTACCTGCTCACATTCTTAGCATCATTATCATCAATGTGAGTAAATTCAACTGTGGAGTCATCAAGAGCAGCACTGTTAGAGTGCATATCAATAAACACAACAGACTGACCCATTTCTCCTGTCCTATGAGGAACCAGATATGAATGAATGGCAGCCCAGCTTATGTGGTAGGTAAACAGGAGGATCCCTTTCTAAAGTGTGATTGAAAAATATAGTGAATATTTAAATTGAAAAAATAAGTTACAGTAAGAGACACATTGCTATTACTTTTCCTTGCTTTGAACACACACCATCATTCTTGCTACTTTCTGAAGCAGTTCTGGAAGTCCTCTTTGGGGAGTGTCTTCAGTTGTGCTGTTGTGGCTGTCTCAGTGTCATGAATCAGTTCAAAACATTTACTTTTTATGCTCATTTTAGCTTTAGGGAAGAACCAGCTGTTTCACCTTACTAGATCTGGTAAATAAGGTGGGTGAGGGTGTGTAGTGATGTTTTTATAAGGCTGTCTTGCTGTTGGATGGCACTGAGCAGCAGCACTCACTGTGTTTTTGATTACATCCCAGAGAGACACTCATGAAATAATACTTCCAGAATTGCTTCTGCAATGAGCAAAAATGATGGGATAAATGTATTCAAAATGAGAGGGAATATTTTGAGGGAGATTAATGGCAATGTGAATTTTACTGTAATAAGTTTTAAAATATTTAAACATTAACCATATATTTTGATCATCCCTTCTGTACCAGCCAGCCAGGCTCATGCCTACCTAGAGTTCTTGTCTCATTGAGATCCCTCTTAAGAGGCACACTCCCCCCTGAGTAAACAAAGAAGACCATAAGCCACCATTTCAGCAAGGTTGGCAACAGGCTTTACAAGTTCTTACTTGATGCAGTAGCCCCTGGTCTCCTCTCCCAAGACTTTTCTCCCTTCCTCCAATGGACCAAGTTGCTATGAGTTCCTTCTCATAGTGCCATGCCTTTGCATTGCCTTTCCTTCAGTTTGGGAAGATCTTTATGAGCCCGACTTTCACCAAAAGTTTATACTTACCCTTTAAAGCCCAAAGGCCAATACTTTGGAAAACATTTTTTTTTGACCTTTTTAAGAGTATGAAACAGTCTGCATAGC
The DNA here is from genome assembly GCA_004027295.1 of Dolichotis patagonum. Lineage (NCBI taxonomy): Eukaryota > Metazoa > Chordata > Mammalia > Rodentia > Caviidae > Dolichotis > Dolichotis patagonum. The sequence goes on along the minus strand of PVJX010016624.1, from coordinate 34,792 downwards.
TACATAACACTCAGCCATATCTCTCTCCTAATACTTGAAATTCTTTAACTATTTGATTCTACATCTGACTTCCCAGAGGTCAGATCCTGTGTCCTAGTAATCATTTTGTGCTATCAATCCTAACATTCTTAAATGTAGCTAACATTTAGTGAGTGATTTTTTTTAATAAATGAAGTGCATTTCATGAAAGATTCCAAGGAAGGTATAATGAAATATTTTTCATCTTATATATGTAAATATCTATGAAGGTAAGTTAGGGCCAGACTCCACAATCCACACTAGTGGTTCTTAAGAACTGGCAAAGGAAAGAGAAGGGGCCATGCCAGCAGCATCAAGGCATCTTTAGCAGGCAAGATGAACAGCAAGGGTGTGGGCATTTGGTCATAACCAGTTCTGTGACATTCCCCACGGAAAAGGAATCTGTGCTAGAACAATTTTGGGAAGTGTGATTTACTGTTTTTCAGTTCATTCATTTGTCATTCATCCTTGTGTTTAAAAAATATACTTTAAATGTCTCTTATGTGCCAGGCATTGTTGTAGACACTGGAGATACAGTAATGAGCTGCATGGATTTGATTTTGTCCCTTAGGAAGCTTATTGTGAAACACAGACAATAAACAAAACAACAAGTTCAAATGTATAGTACTTTAAACATGAACATTAAATGCTATGGGGAAAAATAAAATGGAAAAGTTTGTTGGAAGTGTTAAGCAAGGCAATGTACGGATTTGGGATGGGAGGCCAAGAAAGTTCTCTTAAAAGCTTTTGAGTAAATTCCTAAAAGAGCAAGCATGAAATAGGTGGATCTTTGGCTAAAGAGAAATCTAGAAGAGAGGGATTTGGGAGTGCCTAGTGTGTAGAGGAACAGAGTAGAGAAGGGGTTCACTGTCCAGGGAGAGAGGCAGAGGTAGAGGGAGAGGAGGAGCAGTTGTGTGTGTCACTCAGGTAGGAATACAGTCAAAGGAGAGAAGGAAAGGAGGACAAAATTCTAGATTTATTTAATTGCTTCTCTTGAATGCTCAACTTTAACAATCTTTGGGGAACAGAAACAGGGTTTAAGGTGATTCTCCCAACTTACTGGCCTATAGAACACACTATCTCTCCATATAACTTATCCATTGAACACATTTTGGAGAATCCCTAGGTAGTCTAGGGTTTACAGCCACAAGGAAGAAAACTTTCCATTCTCTGTCTAAACTTTTCCTTCAGGTGATAAAATGTCTCTGTGGGATTTTAAGAGAAGGATTGCATGTTTTGGTGTCAGTGTGGAGAAGGAAGTCTGAATAAAGGACAAGGGAATGGATGATTGCAATAGCTTAGGTAGAAGATGATGAAGCCCTAAATGTAGTAATTGAGAGTGGAGAGAAAATATCAAATCAAGCGAGCATTTAGGAAATTTAGAATCTACAAAATTTGATGACAAGTTAGATATAGAAGGTGATAAAGAAATGTGCAATGATAACCTGAGAATTCTGACATGAGGGTCAGATACTCTACAATTAACTGTATCTCTTGGAAAGATCTATCAATGCAAGCTACAAACTAACATTCCATGCAGTTAACTTTTACTTTATATGTATTGTCCAAGAAAAATATGAATTGATTTAATGGGCAGACAATATTGGCCTCTATTTTTTTGTTAGTCATAGTTACACTAACATGGTACTTATCAGAGTAAGCTCAATGAAATGTTTGACTGCACACGGATTTTGATGTTGAAATGTCAGTGTAAGTGCCATGCAGCAACTCTGGCTGAGGATCTTTTAGAGCCACTGTGTAATTTCCACATTTCTTTCCCCTGCCTTGTGGACCCCTGTGCTCCAGATGATGGAGGCTCTCTTAACTTTTGTTTCTGAGTGAAGTGGATTGAGTCCCTTGCTGACTTGTAGTAGATGTACAAATGCATAAGAAATAAATGTTTAATTTTTGGGGAGAGGGTACCGGGAATCAAACTCAGGATCTTGAGCTTGCCAGGCAGATGCTTGTGCTGCTGGGCTACATTCCTGGCCCAAACTTTTTTTTTGTACCAGGGATTGAACTCATGACCTTGCGCTTACCAGGCAAGCACTTGAGCCACCGAGGTAAATCCCTGGCCCTAAACTTTTAACTTTTATGCCACCAGGATTTGGAGTTTGTTATAAGGCCAATCCCAACCAATACAATTTTAATCTTTTACTGACATGTTTAAAAATAGTGCTATTTATATTTTCTAATTACCATATGTTCATTGTGGAGAATTTTGGAAAGTATGAAAAACAAATCCACTGGAATTACCTATATAGAAGTAATTTCTTAATATTTTGATGTATCTCTCCCCCAATTAAAAAATTGGGATCATTTTATAAGTACGATATTATAACTAGTAATGATTTAAAAATATATAAATTTTCTGTATAACATTAATTAGTGAGGACATGTTGAAATCTATTTTTTGCATTTATTTATATATTTTATAACTGAATTGCACAATTTATCACAACGTCATATTTTATTTTTGTAGTTTTCCTAGGTGTAAAGGCCATCCGGTGAAACCATACCCAAGTCTTGCTTGAACTGCTGCTTAGGTCCTTTGCATAGATCCGTAGGAGAGCAATTAGTGGGTCAAGAAATGTGTGTGGTTTAAGATTTTTTCTCTCTATTGCCAAGAGAAAGATTGCACCAATTACTTCTACAGGAAGAGACGAGCCATCTTACCACCCCTGTTGTATATTAGAATTCCTTTTAATCTCCATTAATTTGATAGGTGAAAATGCTTTCTTGTTTTGTATTTGCATTTCTTTGATTACAAATGATGTAGAACATTTATTTCATATGTTTATGAGTCATTTGCATTTTTTCTTGTGGGAATTATCTAAATGGCTTCTCAAATCCTGCAAACAGCAACCTAAAACAGAAAGCAGCCCAGGAGGCCAGCATCACTGTGCTGTTGGCTGCTCAGCGTGCAGGTTTGAGGTGAGTGTTGAACAATTTCCTCTTACTCACCTCCTCTTCCTGGTTCAGATTGTGTTCTCTCCACTCATTCCCACCCCAGCCTTTTGCCTCTCACAAGCCTTGGTCTTGCTCCATGCATTTCATTGCACCAGGCTGTAGCTGTGGCTTAGCTTACAGTTTAGGTAGAAAAGGACAAGTGTTATCAAAGTTAGCTTTGAGTGCAACAGCACAGTTGTGGAAAAAGGCTTGAGGCGCCTGAGATTCTCCTGTGGCAGAGTCCCTGGGGTGGGCCTGTCCTCTCCTTGGGGTCATGATGGCCAGCACAGCCCGCCGCTGTGGCGTTCCACTTGAATCTAATGTCCTGGTGATAAAGCTTAAATTACTCTTCCCAGAAGCGTTCTTATTTATTTCACAGACATTACATTACCTTCAATTGTCTGCTTGGTGTTTCTAAGAGGGAAGAAGAATCTAAATTTCCCTGAAGTAAGTGCTACTTTTAAGCTAGTGTGAGATAAAAGACAGATTGAAATGGAGCCAGAGGGACCTGCCCTTCACCCTCCATCTTCATCGGAGTTGGAAGCTCACATTGGTATGTCAGGCAGCAGCTGGCAGGCTCTTTTATCATCATTAATTGTCCGTGGAGTTGTCACAAGGAGAGAGTAGAATTCAGGTTTAATTACATCTGTATCATCTCTGATAAAGTTCAGGAGAGTCTGGTGGTGCAAAACAGGAGTGGGCCAGTAGGTGCCAAAGACACTCCATGAAGCAGAAACCATGTGTATCCTGGGGGACAAGGTGAATTAACCAGATGCCGAGGGAAGGAAAAGGCTCATCAAGGTTCGGAGTCTCTCCTGAGATAAGGTGATAGGCGAGATGGGCAGGGAGCCTGCTAGAAGCATGATGGCCCGTTAAAGGTAATTTGATTTATATGGGGCAGGTGTAGTGGGCCTTCATGGGAAATGAGCACGGATTCATTTCAGGAAACTTGCTTGTTTTTTTATGGGCAATAACCTATTGCTAGACAGAAAGCTTAGGAACATTTGGTCTTATATAAACAATAGCACTCCCACTTTCACTTCATTTATGAAATAAGCCTCTTTGGATAGCTTCTGATTTAGTTCTGGAAACACTGACATAGAAGGAGACTTAAGTGATAATCAAACGGGCTTTGGCTAAAATGAGCACTAAATGCAGCTTAATGGAAACGGCAAGGGGCAGGTGGTCTGGGAGCTGGTGTTTGAGTAGCTCATTGTTTCATGAAAATAAGTCAGTAAGTGCTAAGAGCCTTCAGCACACTTATGACAATGACCCTTCTGCTCAGTTTAGCTGCACACGGTCTCCTTCTGGTTTTTTTATGAATCCCTGGGAACCTCCTTATCTGCTTCCAGTCCTTATATTATTGACCAGCACCTCAATCTGCACTTCAGAATAAAACTTTGGCCCAGTGCTCTATTTCTCTCCATGGTGCATGGATCTTATGCTTTAGAATGTTAACTACTCAGCCTCCTCTTAACACTCAGTTCCTGAAAGAAAATCTGAAACCATTTCATGAGTTACCTCTTGCAGAATTAAATGTTTTCAAAGAACTGTATAGAGTGGACACGTGGCTCTCTGCTTTTTCCAAAGGATAATTTCAGTGCTACTCAGGAAGAACAATTTATTTTAGTCTGTAGGTTCTCTTTCAATTTTAAAAAAATTAAAAAAAACGAATAGAACTTGAAAAACCTAAAACTAACTGCATGTGTGTGCATGTGTCTCTGAGTATCATGAACAATAAACACACATTCTAAATTTCCATTATAAACTCTTTTCAATTTAAAGTTTGTGGTTTTTGTATTATCAGTTCATTCAAACCACAAAACTAATCCTCAAATTTTTATAGCCAAGAACCAAAGTCACAGAGGTAAGTTTGGAAAAAAAAGAGGAAATCAAATTTGGAGCTCCCAGAATTTATAATATAGGCTGACTCAAAATAGATACACAAGAGGATTAAAATTCAGTACAAGAAGATTGGTATCCCAAAGCTTACATAGCAGTATATGTTTCTTGAAGCCAGAGATTCTATATTTGCAATTCTATCCAACAGTACTAGGAACAGAGTAGATGCTCAATAAATATATACTCAAAGTGTGAAGTATTTGTTGAGTGTGTTACAGAGCTGTCACAGTTGCCATATACCCTGCTGGGCTTCGGTAAGCACTCTTTGTTGCTGTACCCCAACCAGACCTCTGAGGAGGCAGTCAGTTAAGAACTTGATTTTGTTTCCCACTGCCTTTCAAAGTCTGTTCTGTTTGGCTTATATAGTCTTCCTCTCAGATGAGACACAGACATGCCCTCTGACTTTCCTGTGTTCATCACTGTTACCTTGACGCTGGGTACTTCAAGCCACACAGCACTGTTTTAGGGCAGTGACTAAAATGTCTGGTCCTGTCGTTAAATCTCAAACTTTGTTTTTAAAATGAATTCTCTTTTCTCCCACACAGGCTTATTCTAGGTCAGAGATGACGACCAAGGAGAGGGGGAGTGGCCAGCTTTTTCTCTTGCCTTTCTCTTCAACCAGCTCTTCTAATCCTTCTGATTATGAGCTCACACATCCTGTTTTATTCAGGATGATCCCATGTATTTGCCTGTTGCCTGGAACTAGTTATTAATAGTTTCCCTTTGCATCAATCAGACTTATATATCATTAAGAAGTTGGTTTATATTAAGGAGCTGATTCACGTGATGGTAAAGGCTGGCAAATTTGAAGCTTGTAGATCAGGCTGGCAGGATGGAAACTCAGGCAGGATTTCTCTTTTACAGCCTTAAGGCAGAATTTGTTCTTCTGTGGAAAACCTTGGCTTTTGCTCTTAACATCTTTGACTACTTGAGTGAAACCCGCCCACATCAAGGTTAATTACCCTTTTTAAAATATTCCACTGATTCTGAAGTTTAACCACCTCCACAGGACACCTTCAGAGCAATGTCCAGGCTAATGTTTGGCCAAATTAGTGGGCATTAGAGCCTAGCTAAGCTGACATCTAACATGAACTATCATACTTTTTCCCTCTTGGAATTCTTCCTCTGTGTGTAAAATAAAGGATGAGGCTACGCTGGCCAGTTTTGATCCCTCCCCAGTAGGTGTGCGGAGGATGAGGAGATAAGGAGAGCTGAAGTATTTCAGTTAAACTATACTTTAAGATAGCTAAGAGGCGTGTTTTGGTTCTTTGGAGATGAAATTTCTTTTCCTTAACTCTGTAGATAACTTGTTACTCTTATTCTTATTCTTTTTTTTTTTTTTTTTTTTGGTACCGGGGATCGAACTCACGACCTCATGCTTGCCAGGCAGGCGCTTAAGCCACTGAGCTAAATCCCCAGCCCTCTTATTCTTATTCTGTACTGGAGATTGAACCTAGGGCCATTACACTGAGTTATACCTGCAGCCCTTTTTATTTATTTATTTTTATCGGTACCGGGGATTGAACTCACGACCTAAACTGAGGAATTGTGCCTCATGTTGCACAATCTGCAGTGCCTTCTTTATTCAGTACTGTCCTGGATGTTCAATATGACTCCATTTTACCAGGTGTGTATGTGTATGTGTGTGTGTGTGTGTGTGTGCGCGCGTGCGTGTGGGCGCACGTGTGTGCATGCATACATTTGCTTGGAGGTGGTGGGCTGGGTTGAGGGACACATTGTCGTTCATCTAGAGGGTACTTTGGTCTGCTTCCCAGTACCAGTATTCCTCTGGGCTCTTGTCAAATGGGCTGCCTGAATGCTCTTAAGCCATGCAATAGGATGAATAGTACTGTTGGCATCGCCCTTTGCTACAAAGGTATTTAAAATAAGGCCCGAGGAAATTAGAACGTCAAATAATCCTATTGCTCTTATAATACCTAGATATTGAATATGTATTAAAAGGTAAGCAGGCTTGAAATTTGAAATAGAAAGAAAATGTCCCTTTAAGTCATTAAGGAGTGTTAGGAGAGCTAAGGCTTTGAAAAAGAGAAGTTTGAAGAATTCATAACTCAAAAGAACTTGGGTTGCATTTATAAATATGTTGAGCCTAGAGTAATAAAATAAGGGCCAATTCCTAGGTCCATTTATGGAGGTGAATAGAGATAATTAAAGTAACTGAATTCATACCTGATTTGGAATTCTGTCTCTAGGAATATGCTTACTATGAGATCTTCACAGACAATGTAGAGAAAATGAGCATACAAAACCACATTGAAGAGGGGAAGAAGACACAAAAAAGATGTGACATGAATAAGAAGAAGGACTCTGGAGTAAGGGCAAATGGGTCCTTTTCCTGGCTAAAGAAATCATGACCCGAGTGACTTTTGGAGACAAGCAAACTTTAATCTTTCTTAATTTTCTCATCTGTAAATTGATACCTATCTCAGCGAATTGTGAAAATGCTAGAAATGTCCATGATATGTAGGATGTATGGTATTTATTAGCTATTACTAAATGTAGATTTTCCCCTGAAGCACCATAAGTCTGATAAAAAGATGAATATTTCAAATTAAGAGGTGAGAGAAACCAGTGAATTCATGCTATTAACAGCAAAAGAGTCATTCTGATTTTACACTGATGTGGATTTGATTAAATAGTCACAAAGATAAATAAGTGACTGTTTCAGACACAAAAAAGATAAAAATGTACCAAAAATATTTAATTCCACAGAAGGAGTGACTTTTTTTGGTTAGTGTTAGTTTTACTGAACCTCTTTTCATTTTCTTTTTTCAGATTAAAGAAAGAGTTCCACAAAGGCTATTTTACCCTGATCATCTTGTTTCCTGTTGGTTTTTAAACAATCTTTTGTTACAGATGCAATTCTTTAGTCACTACGATGTGAGCATATTAGCTAGAACTGACTATGTGCTGTCGCCAACGTCCTCACGTCTCACTGGTTTACAGCAAGCAAGGCTGACTTTTTGCCCAGGCCGTAGCCTGCTGGGGACTGTGTAGCGGTCCTGCAGGCCTGTCCTACAGGGTGGCCATGAGGGTTTGGACCTGTTGCATCTGGTGGCTCCTCTGCTTCTTGAGGTCTTTTTGGTGTCCTTGGATCTTCAGTTTTTCCTAGCTGATGAGCTAAGATATAGAATGAGGATGATTATGTATTTTATACCAAACCTGAAAGTGATGTCACCATTTCTTTCCACAGTTTTGTGACATGGTCCTGGCTAGGGTAAGTAGGAAATATCACTTTTCTGTATCCTCATAATGAGAAGAAGGGACTGGAGGGCATCTAGTCAGCCTGTCTCACGACTGTTGCTGTTGTGGAATTAAAGAGGTGTTTCTATATCAGGTGAGGGTTTATAGAATGTTTGCAGCAACATATCCTGGGAGACCTTAGCTACTGGAACTAGGCAAAAACTTACTTCAAAATATGGGTCTTAAATGTCACGTAGTTTCTCTTATATGATAAAAACAAATAAAAATAAAGAGCAAAATAAAAGATAGGCAGTAGGGAAATAAATATTTCTCAAAGGAAGAGGGGGTCAAAAGATGGAGGGAGGGGAGAGAGAGAGGCAGGAAAGAGGATAAAAAAGAATTAAGCTGTGTTATGTACATACACCAACTCTACACAATGTATGTAAATATTTTATACTGTAAACGTGAAAAAAAAGGAAGGGGATCAAGAGATTGATGAAGAGGGGAAGGAAGGAACGGAAAGGGAGTGAAAAAATGGAATTAAAATGTATTATGTACATGTACCAATTCTTCACATGGAATGTAATCATGATGTACTATAAACGTGCTCTGATGCAAAGTGTGGATCTGCAATAACCTGAGAATGTCTTTGGGTAGAGTGGTGCCCCATCTACTGAGTAGGCAGAACTGATTTAGTTTTTCTCCTTGGGTCAAGATTTTGAGGTAGCGGCAATAAAGCTATGCTAGCTTGATATTCCTCTGGCACCAGGACCCGTCCTGGTAAATCATGCTGCAGTGGTGGGATTGGGGTGGGGAGTGTTAAAACCCTCTTTCTCCCGCTGATCTAACTTAACTTGACAGAGTTTCCCTTACTATGTTTTAATTTTCACATTTAAGTCTGCATCATTAAAATAGACCTTGCCCTATCCTTGCTCGTGGACTAAGACACCAGCAGGTGAGTGTGTATGATGAAAGCACAGTGAGAATAGTGTTTTGGCTCTATCTTTGGATGGAAAGGTGGCTTTACAGAAAGCTAGAAACTGTCAGTCCTTGAAAAATTCATTCAATAATAACAATTCGTAGAAGCACAGTGCAGCGTCCTAAAGTGATGATCATCCTACATGCCCGCCAGCTTCTCATTTGAGCTTCAGGATGATGGGCATACAGGGTAGGATGTGGATTAACTTTGCAAGGAAGAGCTGTACTGTACCCCCTCAACGTGTTTGGATGCCGACTGAACTGTGCTGTGTGGTTTGGTACTAGTTTAGTCAAGGCTGGATCATCTGTGACTCCTGACCTTTTGTTCTATTGTGTCCCCACCTTAGTTGACTGTAAGCTGGACCAGCTGATCCTGATACTTAATTTCAGAGTTTAGAATCTGTCATTCCCTCTCTGCCATGTAGTACACTTCAGGAATGACTCTGCCTATTTCTTCTTCTTCTTTACCCTTTTCTGTGGTGTTGGCTCAAGAAGAGAGAAAAACAATTTCAGTTTTATGTTATCTGAAGTCACACAGAATTACCAAGATAAATGTTCTGGAAAAAGCATTGCATTCCAAACCCAAATACTGTGGTGCTGGCGGTCAGATCAAGCACCACCTTGCCACATTCACTGTGCTCTGTGAGGGTTTCAGTGAGGTGATAGTATTTCCAAGAGGGCGTGATGTGACCTGTGGTATTGCCAAATTCTTAAGAGTAGTAAGTCATGGAAAAACAGTACACATTTGTTATAATGGATCTTAAAAATTATCTTTTGATTTCACATGGTAGGAAGAGTATCAGCGAGGGGACAGTGTTATCAAAGGGTCACCTAGAAGTCTGTTAAAAATACAGATTTCAGGGCTGCAGCCCAACTTAGTAAGTTCAAATTCTTGGGTGCAATTTAATACTCTAAATTTCTGATGAATTCCCCAGTTTGGGAGCTCATTAAGATTGTGGCCACTATTAAAACATGAATCAAATCCCAGAAGTTTCAGTACTTGCTGTTTGTTACACAGAGCTGTTTTAGAAATCAAAAGGAAATCATGTGCTCCAGAGTCCACTGGTGAATGAAGATTCTTCTGCAAACGTAAGTTACCGTCAGGGGCAATTAAAGCATAGACAGATAGCTGTCTTTGTTTCTGCACTTTTTTGGAAAATGTCTTACGTCCCCTACCTCTGGGGACTGCAGACGTGGGGCATTGGAGTGTGATGTGCTCATTCTGAATGTCCTCCTTTAGCTGAACTTGTGTCAACTGCAGCTTCAAGGTGCGTGTGGAGTTAACCACAAACCAGCCTCCATTTGTGAACTTACAGATTTTAAAGTGGACAAACCCAGCGTTCTCTTCTGTTGATCAGGGACACAGACAAAGTTATTACTCTAGGTGCAGGGAAAGGAAAAAAAAATCACTTTTCATATTGTGCAACCAAGTCTAAACCAGGTCAAGCTCTCCTTCATTGCTGGCTAACATCCAAGTCCCAGTGAAAAGCTGGTGTTTTTGTTTAGAATGGATTTCTGCAGTGTTTATAAACCAAGTCTCCTTGAAATTTTCATTAGGAGGATCACACAGTTCACCTCTTGTCCTGCCCTTTATCCTTTCCACTGGAATAGTTCAGTGATTCTGAAAATTCTCACTAGTTTAATTGATTAGTAAGGAGAATTATTTTTGAAAGTCACCTTCTTCAAGGCAGAATGGAGACTGACACCCAGTCAAGATTCTGTGACCTTAGTTTTACACAACACAGGGAATGATGGGAATATGACCTTCATTCCAGCTTTGCATAGATGAGGAAGGGGAGGGAATAGTCATTTTATCGATTTGGTGCCAGCACTTTACTGGGCACTCAACACCCAGTGTGTGGCCAAACCCAAATAAATTGTAATCCTATGACATTATTATCACTATACAGACCTACCTTAGTACTCAACTGCTTTGAAACTCATCAAATTTGGTACTTAATGAATTTTAGCATGAAAATTTTGTTCTGGAACTTCTCATTTATTTGGTGCAAGCTTGACTTTGTTGGTATTGATCATGACTTGCTATCTTTTCTTATACTTTTTTTTTGTATCAGGAATCAAACTCAGGACCTTGTGCTTATGCCACTGAGCTATATCCCCAGCCTGACTTGCTAGCCTTTTTAACTTGAACAATTTGCTTAGTACTGTTAGTGTTTGGTACTCAGGAAGCCCTCTTGAACTAATTTATAATAAGTACCAAGATACCACTGTATTTATAGGTAAGGAAACTGAGGCTCAAGTAGTTTTCTTGTTAGTGCATGGTGGAGCTTATATCATTTCAACAAACTATCCCAAAGCCTAAAAGCTTACAGTAATAACCATTTACTTTAGCTCATAAATATCCAGCCAGCAACAGTTGGCAGGGTAACTGAGCAGCTCTTCTGATTTGGGTCAGGTCTGACTAATTTTGGTTGCACTCTTCATGTTGCAGCTATTTGGCTACTTAACTGGTCTCTCTCTCTCTCTCTCTCTCTCTCTCTCTCTCTCTCTCTCTCTGACTGATTGGTTTTGGGTAGTCTTCCCCATGTATCTGGCAGTTGGTTAACTGTTGGCTGGAGTGATGAGTGTGAAAAAGGTTGTATTTTCCAAAGATATAACGTTGACAGTTTTCTCACTTAACTGTGTCTTTCTATTAAATCTAGGAAGATCTTTGTGATTGCCTTGACCTACAGATATGGTGTAAATAATACTGGGCCAATTAGAGGTTAGTCTTCAGAACCTTGAAGCTTCCATTTTTTCCCTTTCATAACATTGCCCTTGCAATTTACCTAGGTTCTGTGTAGCCACGTGGAGCTGTCCATCCAGCAGTTACAGCTGAAGTTCCAGGTGACAGCACAGTAGCATCAACTACCAGGTCCATGAGTGAGTGAGCCTTCAGATGACTCCAGCTCCAAGATGTCAAGTTGCTCCCACCTTTTGAGTGTCTCCCTGCCCCCAGCAGATGCTGTGTGGAACAGAGCTGAGCTGTCCTTGCCAGGCTCTGCCCAAATTGCTGATCATAGGCAGAAAATGATAATTATTGTTGTTTTGAGCTACTGAATTTGAGGTGGTTTGTTATGTGATAATCTATAACTGAAATAGAAGGCCATGTGTCTCATCTGGCAGGCTAGATTTGGCTTATTTACACTGTAATCAGCAGGGTTCTGAAGAGCTGGGGGGATGAGAAGGGAAAGAGAGAGAGAGAGAGAGAGAGAGAGAGAGAGAGAGACTCAAGCACAAAAGTATCTTGAGGCCTAGTCTTAAGGGAGTAGTAGTACTAGTATTCTGTTACTTCCCCTCAATTATGTGGTATAAAGCAGATCATGAGGCCAGTGCATATTCAAGGGGTAGGGGAATAGACTCTGCCTTTTGATAGGAGCATCTGAAAGTAAGAGGAAGAATAGACTTGTCTTTTTTGCAAACTACTGGATTATGGTACCTCCTAAGGCTTCTGGTCAATTGAAGGCAGTAAGAAAGGTGAAATGACACTTTAAAACCTAAGAAAATTTAAAGATTTTGTCTCATATAATAATGCATAGAGGTCACTGTCCAATTTCTGGAAAGTTTAACCATATAGAATGTCATTTGTCTGCAAGTCTTTTTGAATATCTTGAACATGGTTATTGTAAAACCCATGGCTATTGTTGTGTCTAGATGTCCCCCAAAGCCTCATGTGGTCATAGTTTTGGTGGTGGCTGAATCTAGAGTGTGTGATTGCTTCATAGTGCAATGCTGGGATTAAGGGTATTAGGATTAAGGGTGGGTGACTGATGGATCAATCCACTGATTGGATTGGGACCACTCTAATCCTGGTAGACTGGACACAATATAAGGGACAGAAAAAGGCTTGTCTTGCACTCTCTTTGCTGTTGCATTTGCTGTCTACTGCCACCATGAGCTGTTCTCCTCTGCCATGTGCCACCCTGCCTTGGAGCTAGCCAATTGTGGACAGAAACCTCTACAAGCTGTGAGCCAAATAAACCTTTCTTATTTTAACTTTGGGTGTTGGGTATTTTGTCTCAGCAATGAGAAAAGTGACTAAACACCCACTTACTTTATCTATACCAGAAACATAAAAAACAATCTCCCTTCATCCTCCTCCCTGGGGGACCCAGTGGAGTAGTGGGACTAAAGCTTGGAAGGAGTGTAAACAACTTTATTTCTAATGTTTCAGAACACACAGGGCATGTGTCAGAGCTTGGTTCACATTCACTCATTAATTTATTTGAGAAGCATGTATTCAGTGTGCCTGGCAGAGGTTGAGGAGATGGTTGATCTTAGGACTCCTGCTAAGACTGTTGCTGGATCTGAAACCACAAACATTCACCACTGAGGATGGGTTGCATTGGGTAGCACAGGAAGCCAGTTTCACTCTAGGGCAAATTTCATATTGGACCATCTTTGGAGTACATCTGGGAACTCTTGGTAATGGCCCACCTCAATCAGTCACTAATTTTCTGGGCTGGGGAATATAAGGGGTGTCTGCTGGGCTGGGCTCATTTGCTTCCTCTGTGGACTTCCTCAGACTAACTTACTAGACTAACTGAACCAGATACTTTAGTTCAGTGTTAACTCAAGTCAACAAATAATTACTGATACCTGTAGGCTCCAGTAACTGCCAAGGGAGCTGAACACACAGAGTTAAAATGAAATTTAGGCCTTTCTTTAGAAATATCAGTAAACCAATTCCTGAAAATCTTGCCATACCAAGCAGGGTATGCCTAGGCAGCACTGAAGAGGAACATGAACTTTAGCCTATGGGTTTGGGGAGATCTAGAAGGCTTAAAGATGAGAAGAAATTATTTAGGAGAAGTGGAAAAGGCATTATAGGCAGGGGAAACAACATGTGCAAGGACCTGGAAGCATGTAGGATGCTAGAGCAAAGGGTTGGTCTGTGAATCAAAGAAAAGGCAAGGAGTGAACCATAGGAGAAGACAGGGCTCAAAGGAAGAGGATGTAGAAATCATGAACATGGAGAATAGATTCAAAGGCAGCCGAACTGTAAGAGATAGTTGTGATAATCAGTGATAATGGTTCCGGCCCCAGTGGCAGTTGCAGGACTAGGTCAGAGGATGTTTTAAGGATGTGCTGTCTAGTGAACTTGAATTAACTAAATGAAGGAATGGGGAGTCTAAGGTGTTGCCCAGATTTTGAACAATAAGTGGGTGGTGCTGCCATTGTTTTATGGAGGCAACAAAATTAAATGTGCAGGTTGAGGTTGGGACAGTGGTAATTTTGGTTTAGGACATGCTGTGTTGGAGGGGTCCATGGGACTCTAGCCTGACAACATGTGTCTTGAAGACTTTAAGACTGTTTTCTGGATTGGTACACTTCCTTCTTTTCCCCTCTCTTGCCTACTCCCATTCTTTCTTCCCCTATCTCCTACAAAACTAAACTTCGAAACAAATATCTTGGAAGACATATTTGAAATGATCTCTATGTGTTGATGAAGTATTGGATAGGTCTCTACCACCTCCTAGAGCATGCCAGATTTCCCTTCAAAATCTGCACTGTGAGCATGGCACAGTGTCACACACACTCCATTAATGGTTGTCTCTGCAAACATCATACACATTAAGGTGAGCCCATGCCACGCTCCCTGTGGCACACACATTCTGGAGAGAGACGTGTGGCCTGTCTACCCCAGTATACACCGCTTTGTATGTGTCCCCAAACCTAAAATCTGTTACATAGTTCTCCAGCTATGATGAAGGAAAGTTACTTCCTATGACTTTACATAGTTTTATAATTCATCAATTAAAATTTTAATTTGAATTTCACAGCAATCCTCTGAGGTATATGAGAAAGATGTTATGAATTCTATTTTACTGATAAAGAAAATGAGGCTCAGAGAGTGTGAGTCACTCACTGTGGTAGACATGGAACATGAACCCCAGTCTCCTCCAAATCCAATGTTCTCTCTGGTTCAGTAGCATGGACCCATTTGGGGAAGAACAGCCAAGAAATGGGTGAGCTCTACATGTCCTGGAGTGAGATCCTCTAAGGAAGCACAATGACAAGTACGATACATTCACATGTAGGTCATGTCAGTTTCCCTCACAGAGGTGATCCTTCGCCATTTGTACCTTGGTCGTTTCACTGCTCAGAGGATTTGGACGACTATTGCTGTTGTTTGGTGCTCCTTTTGGTGAGGCAGCCTTGTTAGCATGGAATTTCTACTTTTCTTTTGGGTGCAATAATTTTCAAAAAAATAACAGCTTTCTGCTTTTATTCATAAGCATTTTTCTTATCACATTTATTGCCAGGCCAAAGCTAGCAAAACTCAAGCACCACTGCTAACTGAAGGGGTGGACTTCAGGTCTGAAACTGATCAAGAAGGTGTGTAGCTTAGCAGCTCATCACTTACTGTCTAGGTCAAAGTGACTGGTCATTAGCAGAAGAAAGGTCAAGGTAAGGATATCTCACTGTGTTGGTGACTTGTATGGTGGCCCTTTGCAGATCACCTACCCTGGCAGATAGTGGGCATTCACACAAAGTATGTTTAGGAGAGTATATTTTTTTAAAAAAAGAGATTATTTAAACAGTTTTCAACAACCTCAATGTCCCCAATAATAAGATGGAAATAGTATTATATAATGACCAGTTCTTTATGGAAATAAGATTATGTTGTAGTCTTCCTTTATTAGCCCCCACTGGATCTAATGAAAAATAACTGTAAACGACTTTGGTAAATATAGAAAAAGGATGTTCAGTATAAAAAAATGGGTAAAATCTTTAGAAAAATGGGTCCAGAGAGGTATTTAAATGATGTGTCAGTCATATTAATATTGTTTGCAAGGTACAGTGCCATATTCTACCATGAGTGAATGGTCACATTCTTGTGAGAATAAGTTACATTCTTATCATTCATTCCAAAGAGAGATGCTTTACTTTTTGGGAAATTGCCAAGAGACAGGCTTCCTGGGCTCTCCTTTCCTGCCAGGTAGTTCCTCTATAGCCCTCAAAGTTGCTGGTGGAGATGCTGCTCTAGGACTTGGATAATCAAGACCCTAGGCTTCCCTCTTCCATGGATTTAGTTTGTGATTTTCTTCCATTTCTTTCTAGCCCACTCTTTGGAACAGGGATGTCATCAGGGTAGCGGAGAACAATTGATGAAGGACAGGCCTCTTGAATACCTGCAGGAAGGCCAGGTATCAAGGATCGCAGCTTTGAAAGCTTTAGTAACTGCTGTCCCTGAAGAGACTTAGTATTGAGGCACCTTGGAGAAGCCTGCTGGTCCTCCTTCCTCTGAAGCCCTTTTGGGTTGAGATGGAGCTGGGAGGCAGCAGAAGCCGGACTGTGGTTCCTCAGGAGCTCTCCTCTGAAATCATATACTACACGAGACACTGGTTGATACGTCTGCACTGCAGGCTGTATTTTAGCTCAGTTGGAATCAGTTGAGAAATCCTTTGTTTGCCAGACAGTGTGACCTTGCTTAAAAGCCTCCCAAACTCTGGCAGGAGAAGTCCTTAAGTTTAGACTCCATTGCTAGCTAAGTGACATTAAACAAGCCAATTGAGGCCTTTACAGGTACCTTATACATCTGGTAGACAGGGACTAAATGGTGATATATGTAAGATTCCCACCTTAATGTTTGGTTGTACTCAGGACTGACATACAGCACTGGACTAAATTGAAGATGAGGCAAAATTCCTGTCCTGCTGCTCCAAGGCTCCTTAATAATTTGCTTGCTAATTTCTCCTAATGTTGCCCTCTGCCCTCACCAGGTCCCTGCCACACCCTCACTGCAGGATGGGATAGTTCCTTGAGGCTGCTTCTGATTCTTATCACCTCAATAAGTCTGATCACTCTGCTCTCTGAATGCGCTGCAGCATAACCTGTGGC
Organism: Dolichotis patagonum; assembly: GCA_004027295.1. NCBI lineage: Eukaryota > Metazoa > Chordata > Mammalia > Rodentia > Caviidae > Dolichotis > Dolichotis patagonum. The sequence goes on along the minus strand of PVJX010016624.1, from coordinate 17,899 downwards.
CTGCCCAAGATGCTCCTAAATGCAGAAGCTGCCATTCATCCCATCTAACTCTTCCTTCATACTCAATGTAAAAGCAATGAGTGAGAGGTTAGTGTACAGCCTTTATGATAAATTGCAGATGGTTTTAATGATAATAAAAATGACAGAAGCATAATGAATATCCATTAGGATATCTGCTTTTGATTTAGGTGCCTTTCCTTATTATTTCATTTAATCCTTATTGTAATCCTCTTGAATCCTTAAGACCACATTCATTTACCAAATCTTCATGAACATGAGAGCCAATCATCCCGCTCTTCTCATGAATATTCATTCTGTAGGATTTCCAATATTTATTTCTGTAGTACAGTCATTTATTTGTTTAGAGTTATCTAAGGAGCCACAAAAAACAATACATCTCATTCCCAGATAATTACAGCCGGTTACCTTTGAACATCAATCAACATCCCATAGCACATCAGACAATTTATTAATATTTTATAAGTAATAAAATTATTTTAATTTGGGAAAGCCCCCAAAGCTGCCTAGTTTGTCTAAGTTCCCTGGGTTTCTCTGTGACTTTCTGAAGCCCAGCTAGGCTCAGTAGCAGAGGTGGCAGAAGGTCATGAAGAGTTTCCCTTGGGTGAAAACTCTAAAACCTGCCTGGGCCTGATCTGCTGGAGTTTGGTCTCTGTCCTTGAAGACAAGCAGTAAGAGAATCTCTGATCTGATTATACTCATGTGGCACTAGTCACAAGAGTGGTTACAACATTCAGGTGCATTTATGCGAGTATGGAGGAGGGAACAGGCTTGAGATATTGGAGGCGGATGACCTATCATTCCAGTTTTCCTGGGAATAAGAGGTTTTCAGGGTCACAGGACTATTGGTGCTAAGATCAGGACAGTCCCAGGAAAACTAGAATGGTTGGTCATCTTAGCTCTAGGAGGAGCTCTTACTGATTCAGCCATTATTTTGGGAAGCAGTATACTGTTTTGGTTAATGATTTAGGGATTAGAATCAGAACTGGTTCAAGGCTTAGTTCCATCATATGCTATGAGAATCTGGTGCCTTAGTTTCTTCATCTATAACATGGTGATATTAATTGTAATCGCTTCATAAAGTTATTATTCATATTAAATGACACACCAAGCATAAAGTTCTTGATACATAGAGGGGTCTCAATCACTGATAGTCATTGTACTGTTTTCCCTGGGAACACAGTCCCATGTTGGGGGCTTTCTGTCTTGAGTGTAGTCTGCCCAAGATGCCCCAGTGTCAATATTTGTTGCATTGTGCCATTGTGTTCACAGGAAATACATAGCTACCTCCTGTGAAATGTTTGTTAGCTGGTTGGAGGACTTTATGTCAGACCAACATGAGGGTGAGAAGAGATGGGGACTGGACTGCTCCAGGTCTGACATCTTTCCCACAGGCAGACTCTGTGTTCTGACCTTAAACTATGATAAATTTCATAGCCTAGGAGTGAGGCTGGAAGTGTCAGCAGGCAGAGGACCCAAGAAGGTGTATGTTGAGAGAAGGTGAGGAAGAAGTGTTAATTGGCAGTTAGTGAACACTGGGGCCAGTATTTTTGCTATCAGATAAGCACACACACACCTCTCACTCCCAGTCTGCTGGGGCAGTTGTTCTCCAGAAGGTAAAGTGTTGGACTTGATTTTCTGATTGCCTGATCTCTCTTCTTGTCTCCATTAGATGGTACAGAGATCACAAATCTCCTCCTCCAAATTTCTCCTAGTACCTATTTCTGTCTCAGTTCTGTTCCCTGCCTGGCTTTTCTTCCCTTTGCTTTGAGGAGTTGGGATCCTGCTTTGTAGGATAACAAATAGAACTGTCAAACCCATCAGTGCTGCCGCCTGCAAAGATAAATGGGGCGACATGTGGAGCAACCTCTGTGGATCCTGAGGCCCCAGCAGGAACTGACATTGTGACAGATGGGGGGACGAGTGGTGCTGACACAATCCGGTCGTGTGAATGTCGAGGGGGCGAGGGTGGTGTCTGCTCCCCTGTTGGCTGCCCCTCCCTCTCTGCCTTGGACATACTGTGTTGCCGTGGATCACAGAGAGAAGCAAGCAGGTCCCTGCTCCTCCCCAGGCCTGTGAATCCTTGTCAGCAGTGCAGAACAAGAAGCAGGCTGTCTGCTGAGCATCCTGCTATCTCAGGGGCGACAGCTGAGTTCTCTTGCAAAGTAGGTTCATCTTGGGCAAAGAACCAGGGCAAAGTTTGTCTTTAACCCTTGCCCTCATCTTTCTCCAGGCCTGATCTGCGGGTTCATGTTCTCATCAGTCTTTCCAAATAGTCAGCAGGTTCATCTAGTTGCTGGATCACACCCAGAACTTCTCCCAAACATTGTCAATTAGCTCATACACTGGATCTTTCCACTCTTTCCTTGTGTATTGAAACACACCCTCTGCTTCCCATTTCATCAGTAGAGCTGTCCTACCAAGGTCTCCCAAGTTTTCCTTGCTGAGCAATGCAGACACTAACATATTCCCTAGGAAGCACTAGGGAGGGCTTTCTAGAGCTCCCAGAGGAACATGGTCCATAAGATTAGAAATGCCACTCCAACAGGATTCAAATGGTTGGTAGCATTCAAAGGCCAAAGTGTAGCTTTCCTTTAAACAGAGGTGCAGTTCTGAGCTGGGATTTCTCTGAGTCTCTGACTTTAGTAGCCCCAAATTGCCAATGAGCTGCCTATTCAATTCATCCAGCATGCAGTCAGGATCCACTTGCTGCAAAGCAATGTGCTGACGTCTGTGAGCTGGAGAAGACAGAACTAGGGCTGCAAAGATAGTAACGATATGGTTTGCTTCATTTGAGAACTCACAGTTTAGTTGAGAAGAGGGACATGTGTGAATAAGTTGAATACAAAAGCAGCCACGAGAAAGAGTTTAAGTTGAGAGTAAGAATGGGAGAATGAAGACTAATTTTGATTTGAGAGGAAGATTGACATCCTTGAGAAAGAGATGAAATTCAAGCAGGCTGAATAAGGCTTTGGAAGGTTACAATAGTAGGAAAAACTCTTTATGTAGGAGGATGTCTTTGTTACTTTTTCCATGCTGAGACACCATACCTGATACTAGCAACTCAAAGGAGAAAAGGTTTATTTTGGCTCATGTTTACAGCCCATGGTTGTTATGGTTTATATCTAGATGTCCCAACCAAAGCTTCCTGCAGTCCTGAGTGAGACTTTTTCAGAGATGAGTGAATTTAGTGCGTGATGCTGGGATTAAGGGTGTCTGATTACTAAATTACTAAACTGGTTTGGAACCACCTAATCCCAGTAGCCTAGATAAAGTATAAAAGAGGCAGAAAGAAGCTGCTAAGATCTCCTGCCATGAACTGTTTCTCCTCTGGGATGCCTGTCTGCTGTGCCTCTCTGCCTTGGAGTCAGTTGATTATGAACTGAGATCTCTAAAAACTGAGCCAAATAAACTTTTCTTCCTTTAATTTTCAGTGTTGGGTATTTTGTCTCAGCCGTGGGTAAGTAGCTAAGACAGTTGTCAACTGGCAGGATGCCACAGCACAGGGGCATGGACGAGAAACTTCTCACAGCATGGGGCAGGGAACAGGGAGTTAAGGAGAAATGGGAAGGAACACTTCTGGGGTATTCCTCCAGTGACCCCTCTTTTCTAGCCAGATCTTTCTCTTAAGATCAAGTCAGTGATAAACCTAAAAGATCCAGTTATGTTCCCAAAGACCTGCCTATGATCGCATGAGGCTCTTGGGACATCTGAATATAAACCATAAAGAGGAAGAATACAAGTTCAGACAGATGTGAGATGCAGAGTATACTTGATTTAGACATGACTGGACCACATGAGAAGTGTTTAAATATATATATATATATATATATATATATATATATATATATATATATAGTGTGTGTGTGTGTGTGTGTGTGCATGCATGACAGAGAGAGAGAGAGAGAGAGAGAGAGAGAGAGAGAGACTGAGAAAGGGAGGGAGAGGTTGGCAGAAAACATTGTACACAGGCTTAGGAGTACAATTGCCTCCTATAATAAGCTTTGGGTAAGGGGACAAAAATGACTCTTCACCTCTCATTTCATCTCTTATGCCAGAATTCTCAATACAACTGGATGCTTCCCTTGATAATGAGTGTGGAAATACATAATCACACAGCTTTCTTTGATTTCTAAAAAAATGAAACGAACAGGGTGATGGGCAATATAGGGAAAAAGGACAGAAGGAAAAGGCAGTAGAGAGTGTCTTTGAGTAGAATGAATGAGGGTGTGTGCATCAATTACCCTCTTTTAGTCTCAATTTCCCTCCCTTAAATAGGGATATCATGTAATACTGGGGCTAAAGTGGGTGTAATGATACCCACCCTCCCACAGGGTTGTCGTCAGGCCCAAGAGAGAAATGTACGTAAAATGTTTAGCACAGTACATCTCATACCTGCTGGCTATTATTATGATTATCCCCCTAACTCCTGATCCATTTTAGCAGGCAAGCACTCTCAGGCGTGTTAATGGGCAGCTGTATGAGAGGAACATGTGGTTTGTCCACAGAAATGATTCTGCCGAGAGATGCTCAAAGTCGAGATGATGAGGAGACTTAACAAGATCAATACCACTTTTGGAAAAGATTATATGCTATGCTAGGCAGCAAATAGACCATTGAAACTGGATTTGGAAAGCATTTATGGAGTCTATTAGAGATGGTTAAACATACCAACACAAAGAAAAATAAATAGTGAATTATACACATGAAGCCCACTAGCACTCTTTTTCTTAGCATCTCTTTTTCTCTCCCTTCCTTCTCCTCTCTGCCCATTTTCAGGATTAGGGAAGCAGAACCCATCTTGTAACATTCTTAAGAAGAGTTGAGGGAGAAGTCTATGTGGGTATTATGGCTGTGTAGATCCAGCCTAGAGTGTGTGAAATTTTTGGAATGGAATAGGAAGAGATGCCTCAGTTTGCAGCAGACAGTGGATGTGTTCACTCTGATTAATAAACTGATGGGTTTCTCCAAATAACCCAAACTTTTTGCTTAACTTTTAAGTTACTAGTGAGCAACTTAGTGCATTGGAGCAGTAATTCTGTGCTCCCTGGTGGCCTGAAATAATTAGATTATTTTGTGTAATGAATAAATGAGAAGTTAACTCAGTGGCACGGATCAATGTGGTAACATGATTTATTTCTTGTAAAGGGGAATGCTCTAGAGTTTAGGCCCTACAAATAATTGTTTTGACTCCCTTCCCTTTCTCATTTATAATATGTTTTGGGTCATTTTGTGTGAGAGGCTGCCCAGTGGGGTGGGAAGAACATATGGACTTTGGGATCAGCCAATCCTTGATTCAGTTTTTATTCAGTGTGTGACCTTGGGAAAATCAGTTAATATGCCAAATTCTACTTCCTTGCCAATAAGATGAGACTACCTTTTGTGGAAGGCTTATAAATTAAATCAGTTACTGGTAAGAGTGGACTTAACACAGCTCCGGGCTACCTTGGAAACTCAGAGAAACTGTAGGTTCCTTACTGTCTCCCTCCGCACTCTATTATTTTAAAATGATGAATGTTTATAGAAACACTAAATGGCACATTTATTAGTTCTGTTCTAACCTATTTGTTAGGTTAAAAGCAACCTCTGCCTTGATAAAGTGCTTAAATGAAGAAGTTTACCGAGTACATTTTTTGGGTGTTGTAAAAGGTGCTTGAAACCTAAATATTCTTGGGGAAATCTATATGAACATTGTATTTTATTGTTGTGAATGACCTAACTTGAGGCAAAGCCTCTATCATCAAACCTAGCAATGATTACCTTAATATATAAAATTAACACAGAACCTTGATTGGGGAGTTAGCTTTGCACTTTCTACTGTGTTACATACAGTGGACATTCTAGCTTAGATAAAGTACACAAATAAAGAAAAAATCAATACCCAAATGGCATTTGAAGGTTGGAGGACCATTATATTTTGGTCAGTTAGTGATAGAAGCAGACCTTATTTGTTCCAAGTTTGCTGTTTTTGGATCCTACCAGATTTCCCAGTCCCCAAAGGGCCCAAATTAATTCAGCATGGTAGGATGGGGATGTGTGCTCTCTGTTCCTGCAGGAACATTACAACATTGGAATTCTCGTTACAATTTGTTCCAAGCCTCGAATTTGTATATCACTTATCTGCTGAACTGAACAAATTGAAAGTGATCACATTTAGGGACTATTGGTGGGAGGTTGCTGCGTCCTCCTCTTTAATAACATCTTGAGAGCTAACAGGGTTCTCTGATGTTCCTCAGATTCATCCTACCTGGCTCTGCACAAATGAACTCAGTTGGAGGTCGGGTTTATTGACATTTAAATGAGTATATTTGGCTCAGTGTAGTGTCTGCCTAAATGAACACTGCTTCGGTGCACTGCAACTTAATGATTTACTTTGCATCCAGGTGAGAGGGGAAGGTTACAGCATTCAAGTGAGGAGGAGGACATATGGAATACATATCTTCTGGACAAAAATGGTTGTAAATTGATTTAATTTCTTGAATATTTCACAGAAGGCTATTTTATTATTAGGATGAAGAATTTTAGGAATGTTCCACTAAAACTGGAAAAGTAATACAATAGCTATAAGAAAGGGAAAAATGCTGTTCTGAGATGCTGACATTGCCCTGGGTTCTCCTCCAAATGCTGCTTCCTCTTAGTGGACAAAGATCCATCAGGACTGAGTTGAAAATCCACAGGTAAAATCATGGGACCCAAAGCTCAGTGATCCGTCCCGGCAAAGTTCCTTTCTAGGGTTCACATTCTCTCCAGCTATGGCTCCCTTTCTTAGATATTCTTCTCACCCGAACTTCCCAAGAAGATGTCTGGACACACCATTTTTATGTCTTTACTTCCCCATCTCTTTTCAAGCTTTGCAAATCAAACCTTTGACTCCACTGACTGATCCAACCTGATTTTGCCAAGAACTCCATGTTACCAGATCCAGTGATTAATTCTCTGTTTTCATTTTGTTTGAACTCTCAACAGCTTTAGAGAAATGTTGACTATTTCTCCTCCTTGAAATATTCTTGTTTTCCATAACAATTTATTTCCCTGTTTCCTTTTTGACCTCGCTGATTATTCCTCTCATTCTCTTTGGCTGTGTCTGTTCCACTCCACCATTAAGTCTTCAAAACTTAGTCTGAGTTCTTCTCTCTTTGTCTCGCCATAGTCTCTTCCTTGCTAATGTATTCAAGTTCCACGTCTTTGAATACTTCATCTACAGTGATTCTGCGATGTTTATAACCTTTATCGTGACCCCCGTTTTAAGTTCTAGATTTTTAAATCTAATTTTCTACTGGATATTGCCACATGCAGTCATTTCAATTTGAGTGAGGGAGGTACTTTTAATGCCTGTTTCTAAATCCCTCAACATATCCGGCAAAAAATCTTGTCAGTTTAAGTCCTAAGATAAACCTTACTAAATTCATTGCTATGGGCCAGGCCAATTCCAAGTGCTATCCGTGGGTTAACAGGTTAAACTTTCATTTTACCTGTACGAGAGATGTTTTGTCTAACAGAGGAAGATAATGACTCACAATTTATTTATTTTTACTTAAATATCTTTGGTCAAAGATTTCCTTGTCCTCTCACATTCTAAAGTGCTCAGCTCTTGGTTACGACTTTATAACCTTCTGTATTACCAGGGTTTCTTTTAAGTTGTGTTTTTGTTTGTGAGAACCAGGGTGAGGTATTTCTCATGCACTGTTGTACCCTCATAACTCTTTGCAGTACCTTATCTTTAAGTCCTTGCTGAATGAGTGAATGAAGGAATGAATGACTACTTTCCATGAAACCTAAGGAGAGAGAAGAAACTGGTGTGAAGGCACAGTCCATGGAGATATCAAATGGGTCTGAGAGGTGGTATTCAGGTTCCCATGATTTGTTCCATTCCATTCTATTCCTTCCAAGACAACAACAATAGTAAAAAATTATAAAAAGAAGAGTAAGAGTGTAAAGACTAGTTACTCACATATGTATTCTCTGATTATGGCCTAACAAGGCTCTAAAGTAGTAAGTATCCATAGGGTACATACTCAGCAGGAGAAACGGTGTACATAGTGGGAGAGAGGCAGGAACCAGAGTGGAAGGTGTGCTGAGATCACCCCAGCTGGAATAGAAGGTTTGGAAGTGAGTGTAGTGGAAGATGACTTTAGGGAACCAGTAGGAGGTGTAAATGCCAACCTGAGGAGTGCAGATGTGAATCACTGAAGGTAAGAAGCCATTCATGTTCTTTCCATAAACAGCTTGGGGATTGCTGAGAGTCGTTAAAAGAACTCCATATACAAATGCTAAATCTGGGTTTAAACACCTTGCTACTATACCCTCAACTTGGGCTGAGGAAGTTGTGTGAAATGCCTTTTCTTTATGCTACTAACTGTTCCTCTATGAAGACCCATAGTGTCAGTGCCAATAAAAGTGTGTTAGACAAAGTTTGTGTATAATTAACTTGTAATTAATTGTGTTTGCATTTATGTTAGGGCTAAAAGGAATCTGAACATCATTTAAAATGATTTAAATAATTTTTCAGGTCTTTTCACCTTGCATTTCTGTATGTTATTATTCTTTGATTTCATATTACTATAAGATGTTGATTTTTTCATTTGAATTTTTTTTAGTATTCTGTACTTTATGAATTTTTATAATCTCCTCAAGTCCTTTTTGGTACAAGGAGGGTACCCTTTGATTAATATGTGTACCCAGGAAGCATCATGTAGGCTTAGCACTGCCTTTTGGTTGATCTTTTCTTCACAAGCGTGCTAGTGATAGTGTTTGCTTGCCATGGAATTGGTGGTGTGGACAGTTGATTGCACTTTTTTTTCTTTAAGCCAACTTCCTTTGTCCTTGCGAGTTGTTTATTCCTGGAGAAGACTAAGTTGGATTAATGGAGGGGAAAGACTGGTGTAGCAATGATTTTGACTCAAATCTCATGAGGCCTGATGTAAAGAGTATTAAAAGTTCCTGCAGAGTTGCTGTCCAACCTTAGAAAAATCATTACGTGGTTGCAGAGGGAAGCTACTTCCCAGCTTGAATCCACATGCTGAATGGGCACCTGCTCAGAGTTTGAAACTCCTAGGTATTAGCATTTCCTTTTCTTTTATAACTTTCCAATTTCCTCCATTTATCTTTTTTCCCTTTTAAGGGAAGATTAAGCTACATGGAGAGTGGTGGTTCTCAAATGCATTTTAGTGATTGTGGGGGTCCTTAAGACCTCTCAGGGGGTTCATGAGATCAAAACTATGTTCAAATAATACTGAAATATTAACTCTCACATTCTCATAGTATGAAGGATTTTTTTAGAGGCTATGTAATATGTGCTATCACAAGAGAGTGCATACAGGAAGAAAAATGTTAAAAGTGTAAAAGCTGATGCTCTTTTTACTAAAATTATTTTTATCTTGAAAAATATACTTAAAAAGTAACAATATGTACTTTATGTTAACATGTGATGGGTTTATTAGAGTTTGAATAAATACATGATTTAAAGATTTCTCATTTTGAATTTTGATTATGATTAATATTATTAGCATTGACAATTGTTATGGAAAATGAAAAAGGGACTGTATTAAGCAGAACCACTTTGTTGCCCTCAATCATTTCTTAAGAATACGAGGAGGTCCTCACACCAAGCAGTTTGACTATAACCGTTTCAAAGCTGCTAGTGTATCATTAGTCCCTTTGCATTTGTGGAGAGGAGAGTCATTGAATCGAAGGAACTGAATACAAGGCAGTATTACGAGGCAGGTAGAGTGACAGGGCCCACTGTTACTGAAGACTCTTGGAGTTCAGAGGCTATCACCTGTATTATTCAGTAGTCACCTTGGTGTCCAGCTTTATACCCAGAATTTAGTAGCAGGTGGATAAAAATGGGTACTGAAAGAATTGAGGAATGAGTGGTCAAATCACAGTTTGACTTAGTGAAAAGTGCATTTGACACAGTATAGGAAGCCTACCTAAGCCAAGTCCTGCCATCTGCAGTTCGGGTGAGCTTTAGTTCATTCAGTTTTCAATGCATGCATTTCTTTGAAGCTGTTTACTGAGTGCCTATTATGTGCTAAGCACTATGTCGGGCCTGACTCTGCTTAAGCCTCATTCTGTCTTCGATTTTCTCATCTCTAAAAAGAAAGCTCCAATAAAACATGAAACCCTCTCTAGTGATGTCTTCTGGATAATATAAAAACTCTTCTCTGTGTCTCTCTTGGATAAACTAACATGAAAAGAAAGATAACTTTCCTCAGGCAAGAACTGTGGTCTGCTGTAACGGCTCCTGCAAAACCTGAAGTGGCAAATATCAACTGCTTTGGAGTTTTACAGAGAGAAATGGTAGTTTGTAAATGAAACAAATCTAAAGCATTAAATTTGCCAGATAAATCTTTTTTCCTAGATTTATTCCATAGTAGGCTTCAACAGAATAATTTCAATAAAGGGAAAATAGAGATCCCGCCAGTGTCTCTCCCCAGTAGAAACATGATGCTCAAAGCTCTTTCATGAGACATCCGAGGGGTGTGTGTGTGTGTGTGTGTGTGTGTGTGTGCCTTTTTCAAGACAGGGTTTCACTATGCAGTTCAGGCTGGACTTAAGCTTACTTTGTAGCCCAGGCAGGGCTCGAACTGTCTGCAGTCCTCCTGCCTCAACCTCCTGAGTGCTGGGGTTCATGCCAACATGCCCAGCCACTGGAGGGGTTTTGTGCAGCTCATGCAACTAGGAGACTGTTTCATTGCTCTAAACAGGCCATGATCTTAGAATAATGAATGCCTCTTCCCTCTAGTAATTTTTTCGCAAATTCCATTCAGGGTAGCAAAGTCTTAGATGTGAATACCGTCTATGCCACTTTCTTGGAGCCTCATGTGGCTAGGTTTGAACCTGCTTTACTTAGTTTTCTGCAGGTTGTGTCGCAGTAACAAGCAGCCTCCAGACCTCAGCGGCTTGCCCTAAAAGTTAATTTCCTGATCACATTTCAGACTAGCTGTGGACTGGAATGGCAACATTCCTGCTCCACATATCTTCTTCCTTTCAGAATCAAGGTAGGAGCAGCAGCCAATGCCTTGAATAACTGTTCTTATGGAAAATGAACAAGAGACATAGCTGAATGACACAATTGCTCGTATGCAAAGTGTGGCACCTGTCACTTTAGTTCACAGTCAGTTGGCCCAAGCAAGTCATATGTGTGGGGCAGGGAATACGGTCCTCTCACAGGGAGCTTCTGTTAATGGCCTGGCAGTGGTTAGTGATGCATATTTCTTTTACAGAAAGAGAGAATAAACAATTGAGGACAATAATGTAACAGTACACTATTCTTTCTTTGTAGAGTATTATACAAATAGATTGCTTTCCTTACCCAGTTCATTTTACTTTATGATATCTAAGAAGGAAATGAGGTCTTTACTGAATATATGAAGATATGCTTACATCCTGCTAAAGCATGGTTCTGGGTCATTTCTCAGTATTAGTCATGGGTTTTAGTCTTTCTGTCATGGAATTATGAAAATACAGAAAAGTAAAAGGATACAACCTTTTCCACACAGAAACCAAATATGCACATCATCACAAAAATAGTTTTCTTTTGTCCTTGACATCTCTCAAAGGAGAGAGGCAGTGAATAAGAGTTATAGCTAATATACATTTTCTTTTTTGTCTCGGTACCTTTTTGATTGAGTCTTCACCTGAATCTGAGCTTAGAGGACAAGCATAGAATACCCTACATTGAACTCTAGAAACAAAGATTCAAGGAAATAGCCTGAAAATGCAAAATGTACTCATCATTTCCTTTCCCCCGAACTCTCTCATCTTTCTGCTTCTGCTTTAATTTAGGCCATTAATACTTTGCACCTGGGCCATTGCTATAGTCTTCTAATTGGTTTCACAGTCTTTGTATTTATATCCTGAGAATCTAATGTCCATTTGAGAAATCTTTCTAATGTTAAAGTAAATCATGTTCTCTTTTCCCCCCTTTGAGCCATGATTTCATTAGCTGAAAAATGGGATATTATCTGCTTTGTAGAGATGAGGAAATAATATATATGAACTACCTAAAGCAACATCTCAATAAATGGCAGCTAGTGATTATCATCTTGATGAAATTCAAGATTCTTTGTCATGATCTGCTAGGCCCTGCAGCCCTGGTTGCCAATGACTTCTTTAGCCATATTTGGCACCAAACCTACCCACATCGTTTCTACCTACACCTTATGCTATTGCGTTGCCAAACTACCCTCAGTTTCTTCATAAGCCACCTGGATCTGCAGCTCCACTGCACTGCCTGTGTGCTTGTTCTGGACTGCTCTGCCTTAATTCGGTCCAGTGGGTCTCCTGCTTAGAAGGAAGCTGTGTTTCCAAAGGCACACTCTGATGTTCTCCTGACCCTCCCTTGATACCCTTGAATCATGGCATTCCTGCCTCTATATGGCTCTTGTTTGCTTTGGGGTTTGTTTTATCTGCTAGACTAGAAATCCCTGGAGGGTAAAGGCTGTCTTTTTTTTCTGTCTTTTTATTATTAATATACGTTTGCAATACATAATGATTACATTGCTGGTACATTTACACAACAGATCTTAGTACTTTTCTTCATTCCTTTTTCTTCCTCTCCCTCCATCTCCCTCCATCTCTTGGTCTCTTTCCTCTTGCAAAAGCTCTATCACCCTTTTCCTAAATCTATCTTTTATTTTGCTTGTTATTTATATTTTGAGTTTCTCATGTAAGAGAAACCATGTGATATTTAAGCTGTGTATCTGATTATTTCAGTTAACATTATGGACTCAAGGTGTATTCATTTTCCTACAAATGACTCAAATTTATCATTTGAGGTAGAGTAGTGTTCCATGGTGTGTAAATACTACACTTTCTTTATCCATTCATCTGTTGATGGACATACAGGCTGCATTCCAAGATTTAGCTGTTATGAATCGTGTTGCCATAAACATGGGTATGCATTTATCACTGTACTATGATGTCTTTAACTCTTTCAAGAAGATACCTAGAAGGGAAATAGCTAGGTTGAATGGACACTGATTTCTATCATAGTTTTGCTAGTTTATATTCCTGCCAACAATGTAGAAAGGTTCTTTTCTCCATCCAGACTCACCAACATTTGTTGTAGTTTAATTTCCTGATGATAGCCATTCTTTCTGGAGTAAGATGAAATTTCAGTGTTGTTTCAATGTACATTTCTCTAATGTCCGGAAACATTGAACATTTTTTTCATGTATTTATTGGTCATTTGTACTTCTTATTACAAGTGTCTATTCATTTCTGTTGCACATTTTCTGATTGAATCTTTTATTCTGGGGGGAATTTGATTTTTTGAGTTCTTTATATATTCTAGATAGTCTTAATTATGTCTCCAAGTGCACTATGGTGCCTGACATGTAGTAGAGTATTCAATGAAGCTTTTTGAATGCTTGAACCTGATAGAGAGAGAGAGAGAGAGAGAGAGAGAGAGAGAAAAGACAAGATGCATGATAGACCTGAATAAAAGATAGATTTTGATTAAGCAAAAGCAATCTAAGATCTGAGGATTTGAGGCTCAGATTGAAAAAACAGAAAGCAAGTCTGTATCCTGAATTATGAAGGGGTTGAGAAGGCCTTGGGTAACAGTGGCTATAGCATACATTTCCTTAGGAAGATAAATTCATCATGATAAAACTTCTGAGTTAAAAAGACCTACAAATGGGCTCTTTCTTGACATAGTAGGTCCATTATAGATGTGCTCTTTTAGTAGCTTATGTCTTGAAATGTCACACCTTTCCTGGGGTTAGCCAGCTGCCTTAGGCTGAGTAGGCGTGGAAAGGTAAGATTAAACGAGTAATTCTGTTTGGCAGCTGCACACACCATTGTTTAGTTAGAAAAATTAAATTTCTATTCAGTCCTCTCAGCATGTTTAATCTATGCTTCAGGAGCATAGAACCATGTGTGAGGAGGAAGGAGCAAAGCTATTCCCTGGGAGTGACTTATTTATTAAACTCACAACGTAATACAAGTTTTGCGTCTGGGATGCTGGTCAGGAACCATGGGAGCAGTGGCGAGAAAAACCCAGCAAGCATCCTCGTCCTTTCTTCTGTGACATGGAGCCACCCAGAGTACAATGCTCTGCTTTTAGGATCAGGCTGATCTGTGTTCAAATACTGGTTCTGCCACTTGAAGGTTATCTTTCTGTGAACATTTTACTTATTACTAACGCTCTGTATCCAGTTTTTTCAGGTGCTGCCACTTATGGAGAATCTTCTGTGTACCATATCAGTGACGGCAAACCTTGGCCAGCTGCATCACACATGCCACTGTGGTGCTATACCATGTAGTTTGTCTGCTTTAACCTTTTAACTTACTACTGGTATTAATTTTATTGAATTAAAATATGCATAGCATCATGTTTACTATTTTAATGAGGTTAAGTGACTAATTCAGTGGTATTGCAAGCATTCACCATGTATCTTATTTAATCTTACATTGATCCTATAAGTTGATATTTCACAGCTAAGGAAACTGAAGCCTTGTGAAGGTAAGTAATGATGATTATTTTAAGATGCCTAGTGCATATCAGTTACTAAATATGATGTAGCTGTTCATTATTATTACTTTTATTTTTATTATTTCATGTCACAGGCCAGAGATATTATTAAATCTTTAGAAAGGGAAAGAGGGGAATTGAAGTTCTAGGTGACTGTATGCACTAGCAGAGACAGCTACGTCAGCCAGTGGAGATGGTGAAGACGGGTCTGCCTCCATGTTGGGCAGATAGGGATTCAGGCCCCAGCCTCAGCATTCATCTCCTATGGCCAACCCATTCCCCCTGTAGCCTGAGGAAGAAGGAAATGAGCTCAGCTTGTCCTCAGACACGTTTGTATTGATTCTGTCAGTTTCTTGCTGCTTGCTGACAGGAGATAGATGGCTCATAATGCAGCTGGGCCCAGTACATTACGTCCCCATCTTGGGCCTCCTAAATCATTTCAAAATTTTAAATTTCCTAAGCAGTATTTTATCTGGAGCACAAGACAGCGAATGGAGCTACTTCTCTCTGGGGTGTATACTCACAACCTGGGACCCAGCCCCATCTGGAGAGGACTTCAGGTGTCTTCTACCTGAGGCCAGTCATCCATGGCTGGCCAGGACCAAAGAGGCCCTTGGGACTCACATGGTCCCAGAATACTCCTTTCATATCTTAGCTTAAAATAACACCTCTTTAGAGAGGCCTTCTCTTCTTACCTTCTAGAAAGTCTACACTACCCATAAGAAAGGCCTTCAGAGCTAGACCCCTATCTTGAGTAGCTGGGAAAGTGCAGGTATGATGTATGTGATGAACAAACTTCGACTGAATGAGGAAGCTGTGTTCTGAGGATTATAGCTAGAAGGATTGAACAGGAATGGTAATGATAAAATAGCTCTTCCAGAGTTCATGAATGACCAGCCCAGGGGGGTATTATCCCCCCCTACTAGGGAAGCTTCCCCATATTTGGGCAATCAGGCACCTGCAGAATTCTACCTTGTTTGGACATGAAACCCAGTTCCTTGTAGCTTTCACCTACTGGTCTTTTTTTCAGATCCTGGGGACACCTCATAGCCATGCACCACAGCAGAAGGCATGGGGGAACAAGGAGCTCTCTGTGTCCCCTATTCTGGGTTGTGTGCTGAAGAAACCAGAAGGAAGAGTTGTTGGGTCTGAGTGACGGGGATTTCATGATACACTGTGAGGAGGCTTTAGCTGTCAGAGTTAGCTTGTTTTTCTAAGGGAACATGCGGGGAATTCTGGGACAACAGTCTTGCAATCTTTATAGAGCAGTAGGAGGTTTTGCCAAAAGCAAAGCAGAGAAGCCAAGGATTTGGGTGTTTTCCCTTTAAAGAACTCTATTACAAAGGCCCAGGTAGTAATAATGCTCTTTTACCCTTTCCCATTGCTTTATACATTGCAAAGCCCTTGCAGGCATATTATTGGGTGTTCTCATCAGTCTTATATCTGTGACAGGTGTCACTGCCTCTGGAGGATAAGAGACTTGCCTATAACCATTCTGCTGGCATGAATTCAACACCCGTATTCCTCAAACGCTGTACTCACACATGACAGATGACTTCCGTTTTACCTGTGGTTATAAACGGCCATGCTTCTCAAGCCTGAGTGTACATAAAAAACACCCAGAAGTTTGTTAAAACAGCCTCTCAGATTCTTATCCCTTTGTTTTGGGCCAAGGTACTAGAATTTGCAGGTCTAATCAGCTCCCAGGCAATGTTGATAGGAGTAGCAGGCAAAGCATATTGTGAAGCTGTTGAAAGTAATACCTTATTTGATCTCATCACACCCGATGTGATAACTCCTATTATTCTCATCCTGGGTTCAGAGAATTTAAGTAACTTGCCCAAAGTTCCTCATTTGGTGTCTGAATCTGGACTTCAGAACAATGGGTTTACCCATCACACCATGTCCTTTCCTGGAAGTAAGGGATTTCTGGCTAAGTGGGTCTCCTGTCTTCACTGGAAGAAGGGCTATGTTTCCTCATGGGCACTGAGATGAAAGCTGACGTCCTTTGAGTTTAAGAGAGCCCAAACTTCTTGGCAGGAGTCACAGGATCCTGATAGCTGGGTGTTTCCTATACTATTCTACTTTGTAGGACATCAGAACCTACTCACAGGTTTGTTGTAAACTTCTGCCAAGTTTCAAGTGCCATGGCACAAGCAGAGCAACCTGGAGAGTTTGCTGCACAGTCAGGTTTTCTGTGGGACTCACCCTGTTTAATGGATGACTTTCCATTCTGGTCTTCATGAGGGGGTGGTGGCAGAGGTGGATGCTTCATCTGTTCTGTTCCTGCTGTTCAAACTGAAGTATATGGTGAGTTAGTCTTGACTTAGATATATAGACACATGATATCTTTTTCTATCCCTATCACAGGTCCCATTTTTCTATAATGAAAAGACTTAATCTTGACATTTAAAAGTAGCTTAGTAAAATTCTGACTTAATTTGTAGGTTCTTTTCATTAGTTACTTAAGCAATTAAAACCCAGTCATTTAAAAAATTTCCTAGCAGGACCACTGTTCCTTCCTGAGTGTTCTTTTCTCTTCTCCTACTTGAGCTGGCACCTGTGTGCAGAAGGAAGCTTGAGGGCTCATGGTGACAGGAGGTGGGAAGAAGGGTCCTGTGTGGTGTGGTGTGTGTGTTGACATTGGTCTTGGCTGACCGCGGATATGCAGTGGAGGGATGACCCTCTTTTCTCACTGTGTTGGCTGGCAAGTGTCTGCAGTTGTTGTAGGACATGGTGTGTCCTCTTGTATCAGTCCTTGTGATCTTGTCTACTGTCCACTCAACTTGTGCCCTGACTCACTTCTTGCAAACCACAGGCTCATCTGAAATTTCCAGGGAGAAATGTGTGTGTGTGTGTGTGTGTGTGTGTGTGTGTGTGTGTGAGTGTGGTGGGTGATACATCCCTTCCAGTGTACTTGAGGGTCCTCTGAGAAGAGAAGGGTGGTTTCTTTCCATTTGGCATTCTAGAAGGCAACCACCGGAACAAGATCCCTGAAGTGGGACAGGCTGGGTCTTTGCAGAACTCTTGTCTATACAAAACTCTCTTCTGTGCTTTTCCTTGAACCTTTCCTTTAGTGGAGGTGAGCTGTTTCCACTCCATGCAGCAGCCCTCTGTGCTGGCTACTCTATGGAGTCAGGGAAGACTCTCATTTCCTCACGTGCCTCACGTTTGCACTGGAAAGCCAGCGCTTTCAAGATTAGTGTTCTTCCTGTGAATTTAAAAAGTCAAACTTGAATGTCAAACCACTTGCTTCTTAGAAAACTTAATTCCTTACTCTCCTACTCCCAACCAAAGCTATAGATAACTCAGCCTGAGGGTGGGTAAACAGACTACTGAATTACTGAGAATGAAAACGACAATACTGCTTCACTTTAAGTATTTTTCATACAGAATATT
>PVJX010016623.1:0-39919 GCA_004027295.1 Dolichotis patagonum | reverse complement strand
AGATTTCAAGAAATGAGGGGTAAAGATCAATCAGTCAGGCTTTAATTCATCCCTACTGTGTACAGAACATAGGGCCCATTGGGATTCAGGCCACTCTTACTCTGTCTCATGGTAAGAAATTAATTTTATTTACCAGCTTCAGAACAGGTCTAAGTCCTTCGTCTTTGGGGTAGGATGTACAAGTGTGTGAGAAGGGACAGGGTGTCTGCCTAGATCCAGGCTTAGCCTGTCTGGGAAGGAGACCATTCATTCCAAGGCAGAAAGGTGCTCTAAGCCTTCTTTCCTACTGGCCAAAATTGTAGACTTCTTTTATCAGAAACATAGAAGGGCCAGTTTTTCTTTTTTCTCAAAAGGTCATGATACAGGAAATTCAGTTTGCAAACAAATAGGGTTAGTAATGAGAAATGTGTAGATACTATGTTCTGCTTTTGATGCCACAAATGGCCTATTTTCTATTTAAGCAACATGTAAGTCTTGGAATAATTTAGGAGATACCATAGAGCACTGACTTCAGTCTATTTTCTATGAAAGATTATTTACAAAGAACCTGAAGAGTGCCTCTGAACATGACTGTCCTGCCCATTGTCTGACCCATTGCAAAGTTCCTAGGTACAGGCACTGATATGAGTGGACATAGAAAGGAAGAGGATGGGGAAAATAGAAATTGTTGCCAACTAAGGGGGGATTTATGAGCCTTCCCACATGAGGAAGAGCTTTGAGTTGAGACAGAGTAGGTGACTAAGAGGAAGTTATAAGAAATTCCACTGGGAGTGAGGAAGAGGAAAGTGAAGAAATAGGCAAAGGTTAAATTCTGGGAGACACCACTGCACATCATATTCCACTCACTTCACTTCAACAAATATTTATTCTGGGGTCAGACTCCATATTATATGCCTAGATTGGTGACATCGTGAAAGCCAGGATGGCAAACTTGGCAATGGATAGAAGTAGGAAGAGTTTTCAGATGATGAAAGAACCAGGGTATAGCCTGGGGCAGTCAGCTTTTGGAGGCAAATCTGTAGGCATTTTTTTTCTTGGCAATTTTATGCAAGGAGGAGACAATTAGACCAAGAAATTTAACTTGTTCTCTAGAAGAAAAATGGATAGAATATTGTTAACTTGGCATTACTGGCAGATCCAAGAAAAAGGTCTCAAGGGCAAGTGTACCATTCTCTATTCAGCTAATAAGAAGTAGAAAATTTGCCAGCATGAAGTCAGAACTGTCTCACTTTGACACTATTATCAAAGTGTCTTCTAGGCAAGGGCCATGTGAAAGGAAAAAAAGCTGAAATACTTCCAAGTCGTACTGGTGGTGAAGCTGACAGCCTGCTCCAAGCTCAATTCCTCCGAAGAAACCATGGAAAGGACAGAGGCCACTTACCTCCCAGAATGCAAGAGCAGTGAGGACAGCTCATGAAAGCCCAGTCCCTGTTAGTATTTCTTCCTTTAATCACTGAACAGATATTTATTATCTGCCAAGCATTTCAAAGGCACAGCTCTGACTCTAGGGATGCAGCACTTAAGCAAACACAGAGAGCGTGTAGGTCGAGTGGGAGGAGGCCAACGCATACAATATACAAGGCAGTCACCGTAATTTCAGGTACAGCAAAATTCTGTGAAGAGAAATAAAGCAGCATGAAGGGACACAGAATGGCAAAGGGACATGGATGTCTTGGGAGCTGCTGAAGCTGGAAACTGACCACACAAGCAGGGCTGGGACATGGCCGTGCCAAGAGCACCCAGGGCAAGCCACAGGAAGAACCTGCCTCTGCCCATCGATCTCACCTAGCTGCAAGACAATCCAAAAAGTGGGCTGCTAGGACCACAGGGTGTCATGTGACACTCAGTTCCTAAAATGTGTAAACGCCCTGCAGTGAGGGTCACTTCCTTGCCTCCCATCAGAAGAGTAAGGGCTCCACCTGACCCCAGCTTTGTCTCTTCTTTAGTGTTTCACGCAAGTTTTGCTATCCATTCACCCGAGGAACCTCAAAGGCCATTTGGGTTGCAGGATGCTGTTTTAGTGTCACTAGCAATTGAATATTTCTTCACTGAAGAACAGAAATAAAACAGAAAAGGAATATTCTCACTCTCTCCATACTATATGTTAGAAAGACTTCACCATCTCACTGATATAAGGCAAGTATATCAATAATCAGTTGCTCCTATTTGTACTGACAACTTCTAATGATGGTGAAGGTATTCTAGGAGTCAGCCTTTCTTAACAGTAATTAAGAAGTATGTCAAACTCCTTGTGTTCAAATTCTGCTTCTACTCTGAAAATCATGATATGATTAATCAGTTTTTTATGTCTCTGGGCTCTATTTTCTTACCTGTAAAATGGAACAGTAATGGCACCTTCTTGTAAATTGTTGTAAGGATTATTGAAACAATATATTTCATTTCATGATTCAGTGCCCAAACAGGTAGCATAGATGCCCAATATAAAGTATCTATTATTATGTTAATATTCTAGAAAAGATTCCCCAGACGCTGAGTGTGGCAGTGCACACCTGTAGTCCCAGCCTGTGCTGGATAGTGAGTTCAAGGCCAGTCTTTACTACATAGCAAGACTCTGGCTCAAAAAAAAAAAAAATCACCCCTCTAGGTATATAACTATCTCTGGATAGTATTACATAATCTTTGGTAGTCTTACTTTTAGAGGAATAAGTAGATGTCTGAGAATTCCAGTTGGCAAAGACACTATATATGTTTTTGCTATTTATTCACACTCAGTTTCTGAAAAATATCTCTGTTTACTATGTGAATGCAATGACATGACAGAAAAAAAGTAGAAGTTGTATTTTTCTACAGTTTAAAAGTTAAATTAATTGATCCTTTCTGGCCTTGGGAAATAGATGCGTTTTGTGTGTCTGTCCTCTGCTGAAGCATGGCTTTTGCATGGCAATGAATCTTCCTTGTTACTATGTACTTGTACTACCTGAGTTATTGCCTAGAAGAGTTAAATGCTTAGAAGATAAGGCTACATTGATCTCAGAAGCCTGAATTTAAAGATGTGTGTTAAAAATAGCAGCAGTGACAGAGACTGTCATACTACATCATAGACTAAAACTAGGGCTAGAACTACGGACTGTTTAATATCCTGTCCCTTTCCTTTGTTAAACCACTGTGAGCTAATTCATTTTGGGAAAATTAAGCCAAAGTCAGCTTTATCCTTGGTAAAGTCCTCTCCTCTGCTATTACAGCCATTTTACTAGTGCAGGATGCCATGTGGCAGAATCTCAATTTAGCAGGTATGTCCTGGAATGTCCTGAAAACGGACATTAGTAACAGGAAAATTTGATATCTCTGTTTTCTTGACTCATAAAGATGTTTATTTTCTGGGCTAGGGATGTAGTTCAGTGGTAGAGGACTTGCCTAGCATGCACAAGGTCCTCGGTTCAATCCTCAGTACCACCAAAAAAAAGAGAAATGTTTATTTTCTTCACTGTTTTAGAAAATAGTATTTCAAAGATAATCTCCTCAATTCAATTAAACTAAGGACAGAAATATAATATGATCTTTGCCAAATAAACCAAAAATAATTGATGAAAATCAAAAGGAAAAGTAGGAATAGATCTGCAACTTTAAAAACATACTTTAGATTTCAGATTATGCATAAACTAAAAAACCTGAGTATAAAATATATAAAGACCACTGAAATAAAAGGGAATTGGCAATGTTCTTCCTGATAGAGAAAGAAGCATTGCATTAGAAAAGAAGAAAACAGGTAAAAACACTAAGGAGAAATAAGGTACACGGGTGTGGCCAGCACCAATCCTATTAATGAACATAGTACATCTTTCATAAAAACTTATTAAGTGAAGAAATAAAAAGAATGGCACATACAATTAAATATGTAACAGGCTGAGTACGACATGCAGCATCCGAAATAGTATTTTATAATAGAAAGGGGCCTGGATTTGGAATAAGGAGTTTAACTTTGTTAATTCAGTGCAACTAGCTAAATGCAAAACATCTCTTATTCTCATACAGGAAGCTTATTTGAAGTTTGCATGCATATAACTATAAAATTGAAAGGTCTCACATTTCAATTCAAATAGCTGTATGGAAATGTGGGAATAATCAATATGGATAAGCCCAGAGGCCAGTGCAGAATTAAGGATGAGCCACCAAAGCATTCTTTTCTCTTCAGCACAAGAGGGAGAGCTCTCATTCCCAGGGTTCATTTGCACTTGCTGCTGTTCACAGATGAATAAAGTGTGCCACTTTGTTAGTCACCCCCTGGGTCCATCGCACGTAAGCAGAGAGGAAATGATCCAAGAACCATTGGCATCTCACCCATGATACACTATGTTACTAAATATCTGGCATGGCACTTGGCTAAACCTCATCAGACAGTTGCCAAATGTCATTTAACAAAGCAGTCCCCATCCAGGACCTCTATGTGACTATACTGATAATATTATCACTGGAGGCGAAGAGACACATTCCCTAAAGAAATTTGTCATTAGAAATAAACATGGCAGTTCACCAAAAAGCATGAGCAACATGAAGAAATTGAAGAGGAGCTTTTAAACAACAAGTGTGTTTGTGTGGGTTTGCACACATGTGGCTGAATACGTACAAATGTGAAAGTCTTTACTCCAGTAAGTAAAAGAGGTTTTGCTTTTTGTTTTGTTTGTTCATTTTTGTGTTTTCTTTGTGTGTTTGTTTCTTTTAGTTGTCTAAGTTAGTAAGTAGGCTTCCTCAGCACCATAAATAAAACAAATAGCTATGCTTGCTAGGAGTGCTCAAACCAACGTCCAAAGCTAGTTGGGTTTAAGTCCTTACTGCTAACTCTTTGGAGAAAAATTGAAGAATCACCCTCAGGGTGGCTTCTTTACAAGTAGTGACAGCATTTTTTGTCACGTTGCTAAGCATGAAGTTAAATGTGATGTGTTAAAGAGAAGGTGAAAGTGTTGTTTTTGTAAACATTTACCTTATTTCAGAGGTCTTTTTGGAGCAATCTCAGTCTCTGTATCTTTCTCTCTGACTGTCTCATTCTGTTTCTCTCTGTCTCTCTCTCTCTCTGTGTGTCTCTCCTTCTCTGTCCCTGTCTCTCTCCTGTCTCTGTCTGTCTGCCTGTCTGTCTCTCTTTCTCTCTCCCCCCAGCCCTGTCTCCATGGCGTTCTCTTTATACTTCCACCCTATATCTCCCACCTCAATATCAAATTTGTATCTATTATTAGGCACTTCAAATGAAATGCGGCAAATATTGGGCTCATCGTGTCTCTTCTCTTGGAAATGTTTACCATCCTTTGACTTCTGTTTATGAAGGGCACAGACATGAATGTAGGCTCCATCTAGCAGAGATCCAGAGTCATTAGATTCCTCTCTCTCCCTAACTTCAAAATATGTTGTTAAAAACCCATGCTGCTCCAAACGGATCAAACTGTATACATTAAAAATACACAGCTTTTCTATAGCAATTGTATCTGAAGAAAATTATTAAAAATACTATCTCCAAAAATAACTATTTTCAGTCCATGGGTAGCCCATCTGACTGTCACTGACTCGGTGTGAACTCAGCATTTTCTGGATGGCGGCAGTAACCTTACAATGGTCTTCCTCAGTGAGGCCTACCGGTCTAATCCATCCCAATACTGCTGCTGTGTGGTACTGTCAAACTACACCTCTGCTCATGTCTTGCCATAAAGACCCTTCAATTGTCCAGGAAAGACAGAACTTAAAAAAGGAAAACTGGGGTAGCATTGCTCCCAAAATTAATATACAAAGTAATGCAATTCTAATTAGCACTGTAGTGAAAATTTTTGAATTGGATCAAATGATGTTGACATATATATTATATATATATATATTATATATATAATATATATATTATATATATATTATACGTGTGTGTGTGTGATATTATACGTGTGTGTGTGTGTGTGTGTGTGTGTGTGTATGGAGTAAGAGAGAGATTTTTGTAGAAGAATGTTGTGTAATATGATTTATCTGACTGAAGGAGATACTGCAACACTGCTACTAACACAATGTGATCTAAGAAACAAAAAAGGAATTAAAGAAACATAATTGATAGATTCTAGGATATAGAATTTAACGTAGGATAAAGGTGGTATTTCAATTCGATTTAGGAAAAGACATCTTATTTAATAAATAGTGTTGGCCCAAAGGGCTATTTAATAAGAAGGGAATGAGATTATGTCCCTTACCTAAACTGTATACAAAAAAAAAAAAAATACCACATGGACAAGGGACTTAATTGTAATATATAAAACCAAAAAAAATCTTCCAAGATTATCTAAACAATCACATATGTAAAACAGAAGAAAGGAAAGCCATGTTGCCTTTTTTTTAAATAGGGGAAAGTCATTTTAACTTAACCAGACACTCCCAACAATGTAAACAAAAAGTATAGAAAACTTACATCTTTTTTAAATATAAAATACACTATTTGTAAGTCCAAGAGAAAAACAATAGCTTTTGAATGAATGTCATTATTGAAGAGAATAGGAAAAAAGCTATCAAAAATTAACAAAAAGAAACAATCAAAAAATTGGATGAACAAAATTCATAGAAGATTGAATCCAAATGGTGAAGAAATACAAGCAGAGATGTTCTAACATAAAATTAGATGGTGCTTAACAAACAATGGACTATTCAGAATGATAAAGAAATATAACACTTAGTTCTGGAGAGACTTTCATATGCTACTGCCAGAAATGTTATCATAATGTTAGGTTTTGGGATTGGTATCTGATAATTTATTAAAATTAAATCTTTGCCCTAGAGATTTAAACACCAGGTTGTTTGAATAGATATGCATGTTTATAAGTATATGTAGAGTGGAAACAAAGAAAAGCATGTCAGCAGATAAGTAAATTATTAAATTAAATATGAGAAAATATCATAATTCACATATTATGTGTATATAAAAATTAAGTTGATTTGGAAGAATATCAAAAATACATTGAGAAAAGCAATATATAAAAATTATATATAATATTTTATAAAATTATATATAATATTTTACACAATGACAACTCTCTTTGTTTATATATGATTATATTAATTCTGGGAAAATATGAAATTTATATTGATAATTAGTTGTCCCAAAAAGGTAACTTAATGGTGGGAATAAAGAAGAAAAGAAGCAAAGATAGAAAGAAATATGGAAACCCTGCTCTTAATCCATCTTAGTGTACAGGAAAATTATATGTATATTGAGAATAGGAAAGAAATTTTCATAGGTTTTCAAAGGCTCTCTCAGTATAAAACAATGATTTTTTAAAAATTAAATTTTTTTGCTACTTAAGCCTCTTTATGATGTGGGCATTGCTGATTATTCTAGCTTCATAGCTCTACATTTTTAAAAAACACCTTCATAGTTTGTAAGAAATACTTTCCCACTCCTATAGCACACTGCATTCTCTATTTTTTCACTGAATTTGTTATTTGCATAAGTTAGCTTTCCTGTCATTGAGCCACAATAACTGATTACCATAATTTAAAAGAGGAGAAATTTAATTTGACTCATGGTTTCCATGGATTTAGTTCATGGTTTCTGGTTCAAAGGAAGAAACAGCAAAGTGGAAATGGAGAGGAACAGAGATGGTTATTTCATGGAGTCTGGGAAGCAGAACAGGGGAACAGCATAAGAGAGGAGAGGTCTAAAGATCATACATGTTACCCAAAGTCATGCCTCTATGACCCACCCACGCACACCCAGAAGTGTACCTCACTAATCCCTAGGTGGTTCCAAAGTCAGTTAGATTGATAATCTTAACTATCACATCCCAACTCTTGTCAATGTGGTACTCAAACACATCTCCTTAAGCCATTCTTAACCTCCAAATAAAGACAATACTAACTTGATAATTCCACTTAATATGATACAACTATTGTACATATATACAAAAATATAGTAATTCCTTCTCCCAAAGTCTCAAAAATTCCAGCATTTCTCAAAATATGAGACACAGTTCCCTTTGAGACTCATAGCAAACTCTTAGTTGTGAAACTGTAAAAATCAAATCAAGTTACATGATTCCAGGGTACAATGACACATGATAAACAGTGTCATTCCAAAAAGGGAGGAATTAGGCGATTGAAAAGGATGGGACCAATACAATACCAAAACCCATCAGTACAAATGTGGAGTCTTATTGCTCCATATTAAGCATCTGGGGCACATGACAGTGAGATGTGAGTTCCAGGGTACTTATGTAGCCTTAGTCCTATGTCCTTGCTGATTACAAGAGCTCACTCTGCACATAGCATGCAGCATGCCTCTGAAGTTAGCCCATGTTGTTGCTATCTCTGACTTCCTGGGATCATCACTGCATCTGTCATTTCATAATCATAGCTTTTTTATTCTGCTTTCTGAGAGATAGACTTCTTGCTTCACCTCCCAGTACTCTTTCAAAATCTGGATGAGGGGCCAGGAGTTTAGTTCAGTGGTGCAAGTGCCTGCTTGGCAAGTGTGAGGTTATAAGTACCATCCCCAGTACAAAAAAAAAAAAAAAATCTGGATAGACGCCTCCTTGATTCCATAACTCTTGCATTTGGCAGGTCAGTAAAATCAACATCATATGGATGACATCAAGGTCTGCTGCCAGTGGGAACAATAGCCAGACCCCCTTGAAGTTTGCCTGCAGCCTCTGAGTAACTGAATAGCCCAGTACAATGATGTGAATTCCAGAGAACAAATATCCTAGGAGGCCCTTCTTGTGTAAAAGGCCTTTGTTGGGCAGGAAGGCCAAGATTCTCTTTTCTAATGACCCCCTGCAATCAATGGGGTCTTGCTGATACTTGAGATGCCCTCAAGGCATCTTTCTTCCTACTTTGTTCATACTTTCATAGTACTTGGTTTCTTTCTTACGGTGCTTATCACTTGAACAACCGCATCTTTTTGGCCCAAACTTTACATTTGGTTACTTATGGGCCAAAATTTAAATTTTCAAATACCTTCACTCTGTTAAAAGTAATCAGCAGTAACTGCGCTACAACCTGAACTACCAAGGTCATGTCTCCATGACCTACCCAGATACACCTAGAACTGTGGTTCACTGATCCCCTATGAGGTTCTCATATCAATTAAGTTAACAGCTAATCTTAACCATCACAATATTGTATCTATAAGAATCTCCTCTCACCTGACTAGTTTTCATGCATTCCTAAAATGTAATATTAGGTTTGAGCTCCTTCAGGAAATCTGTACAGCTCCTCTACACAGTCCTTGTTTACGCTATGCAGTGGCCCCTACCAGTTTCTACTGAATTATTGCTTGGCCTATCCTTCTTCTCCAAATCTTTATTAGCCCAAGATTCTCGGACAAGATTATCTCTTATTTATGATTACATCTTTGATCATCATTTAAGCTTCCTCCCAACTCTTCCAACACATACATTTCCAGACAATGATTCCAGGTAATGTTTTTCTTTTCTTTTCTTTTCTTTTCTTTTCTTTTCTTTTCTTTTCTTTCTTTCCTTTTCTTCCCTTTCCTTTCCTTTCATTTCTCTTTCATTTCCCTTCCTTTCCTTTCCTTTTTCTTTTCTTTTCAGTATGATTACTTTTTGATAATAATGTTTATTTTATGGTAGTCACACAATGGGGAAAGTTCAATCATATAATAATATCAACAATTCATGACCAGAAGGTGGTACCTTGCATATTCGTGGATAAACTGTGGTAAATAGGCAAAAGAATGAAGGTCTGACTTCACTTAGTTGTAGACTAACCATATAGCAAAAATAAATAAATAAATAAATAAATAAATAAATAAAGAGTATATATTAAATAAAATACATCTTCGAGGTAAACAATTTTATAGACACTGAATTATTGAGTCATGTCAATTGTATAAGTGATCATCAACTCTGTTTATAAACACTTTTTTTGATGAAAAGAATTCCTCCTAGTATTAGTTTTAATTGTACCTTGTTCTTATAAGGAACATTAATCAGTCACTATCTACTGGTAGTTCTTTCAAAAGTACAGCGAGCTGAATCAGCACAGCAATGAACTTGCCCTTGTGGCACTTTCTTACCAGAAAAGTAGACTGTGACCTCTAACCATTCTAACCATTTTAGTTAGAACAGCTGGGCGACTCCTGAAAAATCAACACTGTCCATCACACATGGGCAGGAGGCACTGAGTAAACCTTGGTTATGTGGAGTTATTTGTCCTTTCAGGTTATTTACTAAAGGAAAAACCTGCTCGGGGAGTGTTAGAACAAACAGTTCAGAGAGGAAATAGAGAAAGTGGTTTGGGGTTTCATTTCCTTTAAGCCATATGCTAGAAGAGTAGGATAGAATAAAAAAAAGAAAACTTTGGTTCCCAAAGTAAGAAAAAACTTTTGTAATAGACTACAGTTAGCCTATTTTTCTCTGTTGGAGAATTCAAATTTGTGTTAATTCACAAATAAGTGACTTGGATGGTCTTCAAATTTCCTCGTCAACTGTGGCCAAATGCCTACTTTTTTGTTATTTGGCACAATTAAAGGAAGGGCCAAAAATGAACCATTAACAACCTTCTAAAGAAGCCATTAGGAAAGTCACATTACAATGCATTAGTGTTGATTTAGGTCTCTGCTTCACATTAAAATTTCCCTAAGCAGTCATTGCTTCTTCATATCAGAATGAGTAACTCAAATGACATTTCAAAGCTAATAAGCAAAGCTTATTGTCTCCAGGAAACTGCACACAAACCACCAGAAAGAATATGAAACATAAATCAGCAGCCTAAACACACCTTGTCATAGATTTCTCATATTTCATACAACACATCTATGTCTCTAAGCACATTTTATGGATTTGTATGCAGAGGTAAAGCACAACTAAAATGTAAGCAGTCTACATTACAAACATATATAGATCAGACCTGAGTGGTATTTTAGTACTTACTACTCTAATTCTTTATTTTATAAAAAGGAAATAAAATTCCTGAGACATGGAGACATTAAATTACCTGTTCATATCTTAGAGCAGTTGACAACCAAGCTAGGAATAGAATCCAGGTCTCCCAAATTCTCCTCTGGTGTTCATTGCCTGTGCCCTCCTTCTTCTCAGTCTGCTATGAAACCTCTTCAACTGAAGTGTATGAAGTTATCACTATTCTTTTACTCCTAAATAATGACCTCATTTAAAATTTTCTATATTTACCTTGCTTTATATTCACTTCTATACCTCTTACTATTAAATCAATCAATCAGATAAAGCAATGATATGAAATAAAATCATATGTACTCTCAATAACTATTACAGATTTGGAACTGAACTCCAAAACTTCTCAGGTTTGCTGAATTGGGAGTTTTGGAAATGTAATTGTTTAGCATCCCCTCCAAAATAGTGTCATAGCAAAAATATGTGGGTTTTGAAATTATTAAAAGAGTTTGGAAACTAGTAGTTCCTTTTAGAAAAAAAAACCCTGATGTTTGTTAGCATATTAGACGTGAAGGATTTAAGAAGTCGTACTGTAAATAATTTGGTTTAACTTAATTGAATTCATTACTTCTCAAACACATTTGACTGTGGAAGTTTTTTTTGTGTTTTCTTAACACTGACAAAACTAATCTTGCACAGAATATTAATAAATTGTCTTATCACAGTGAGAATGGAGTGTGGGCCAGTATTGCATCCTTCAATACTACATATTATTAAAAAGTATCCTCAAAACATTTCCTGGGGTCAGCTCATTGTATAATGGGGGAGAGATGAAAGAAGGAGATACAAGAAGTTGACAATAATCCTTCACTTCTTGAGTTTATAATTGTAGTGTTCACAAGACAGATATATAACAAGAAAATAAAATACAAGGCAACAAATAACTCAGTATCTAGTATTACCTTAAAGGAGGTGAAGGCATTATGATTTTAGATTTGAACTCAAGGGGGGCAAAATATGTTTTAAATTAGACCCTGATGAATAAATAGAAATGGAGGTCCCTTGCACAAAGATGTTCAATACATGTTTGCTTACCAAATTAAGGGTGTTCTGCACTGGGGATTGGCATGAACAATACCTTATAGTCAAATTGCATATAATGTGCTTTTCACAGGAGAGAGAAAAAACTCAGTGCTTAGAACAGGGTTGAAAGAGAGCATTGTGCTGCAGCAGAATGGGACTTAAGATGGGGAAGCAAAATGTACATAGCATGGAAAAATCTTTATTTTTATGAGAACCCTAGAATATTCCTGAATTCATGGGTTTTTTTCTATTCATCCTCAAAATCTGGCATACAACCTGTGCATAAAATCGGTATTTTGAAAATAGTAATTAACTAAAAGAACAAAAAAATAAGCATACATGAATAAGCAGAAGAAGAACAAGGAGAACAACTAGAGAATTTCTGTTTGGAAATAGGAAGACCCAAGCACTCCTTTCCAAAATTAAGTAATGGTGATCTGAATCGGAGTGACTTGTGAGGTGTTCTGCCAGCAGACATCATTTAGAATACAAATGGAAAGGTCTATTAAGCCCCCATACTAGAGTGGACAAATGTGAAATGTGTTTAGAAGAAATAACCAATAATCCTGAAGAACAATTAAATGAAGAAAACAACAAAAAAGGCACAGCAAGAATAGTAAAAGACTCAGTCAAAAAGTGGGCAGCTGAAATGAACAGATCCTTCTCAGAAAAAGTACAAATGGCCAATGCACACATGAAAAAATGTTCATCATCACTGGCAATCAGATAAATGCAAATTAAAACATCATTGAGATACCATCATACTACAGAAAGAATGGCTATCATCAAAAGATCTAATAACAAATGCTAGGAAACATGTTGGGAAAAAAGAACTCTCCAAATCATTGGTGGGAATGTAAACTAGTACAACCACTGTGGAAATCATTTGTGGAGATTTCTCAAAAAATTAAAAGTAGAAATTTCATTTGATTCAGCTCTTACAGTGCTGGATATCTTCTTAAAAGGGTTAAAATCATCATATTACAGGATTACATGCCAACCTATGTTTATAGCAGCACAATGTTATAATAACTGGAATTTGGAAACAACATATATGTCAATTAATAGATGGATAGATAAAGAAAATGTGGTATTTATACACACTGAAATATTACACTTCCAAAAAGGTAAACTTGAGGCATTCACCAGTAAATGGGTGCAATTTAAGAACATAACATTAAGTGAAATAAGTCACACACAAGCTTAAATATAGCAGTTTCTTTTATATGAGAAACACAAAATATGTAAAGAACAAAGCAGAAGAGAGGCAAATAGACAATAGGGAGAGGTTAAAATATTTTACTTTCTGAAATTATTTATTTCATTATTGAAAAAATATTTTAATGTATACATAATTTGTTTCATTTATATTATCTGTTTATCTAGTTCCTTGAAAAGAAAGTTTTTTTGTTATTATCTGTGTTTCTTCTTTGTAAAAATATTTTTGGTATATGTTTTACATTCAATTTACTGTGATACACAGTTTTAAAAAATAGCCAGATTTAAAGTTGTGAAAGAGTCATTAATAGGAAAGAGAATTTCAAGAAGTTATAAGTTTGTAAATGGACTCAGTGTTGGAGTATAGTGGCAAATATCTAGTGAAAGAGTGATGATGCAGAGAAATTACAAATACTATCAAAGTACACTCAGCCATTGCCTCTTATTTTTTGATAATTATCATCTCGTTTTGCAGATGAGCAGAGGAGCAGTGTTTGCTCTAAATGCACATGCTCAGCAGGGAGCATGGTGAAGATTGTGAGCCCTACCCTTGGCTGCACATTTGTTGTTCATTTAAATGTTGCATTTCAGGAGATACAGAATTAGATGAGGAAGTTTTGTCAGAGGTGAAGATGTGAAGTTTACTTGCAAGGATGTGGGTGCCTGGCCTCTGCTTGACTCTGTGACCCAGAAATGCAATGAGAGATGATAAGCACAAGGTGAACTGACATCTAAGGAAGATAAGAAGGACAAGGAAAAATCAGTAAATACCTTGCATTAACCAAAACCAAGAAGTACCTGTTATGTGCAAGAAGGTTGACAGAGAGTGAATATGCACGAGAAAGTGTGGCATTTCAGAGGTCAGAGCTGGCGAAGATGGGTGGATTGATTAGCCGTGACAAATGCTACAGACAAGCAGGCAATGGGAGCTTAAAAAAAATTTCCCTTCCTAGCAGTCAACCCTCACCCTCCACAAGAGATTGGTTATAGG
Organism: Dolichotis patagonum; assembly: GCA_004027295.1. NCBI lineage: Eukaryota > Metazoa > Chordata > Mammalia > Rodentia > Caviidae > Dolichotis > Dolichotis patagonum. The sequence goes on along the minus strand of PVJX010016623.1, from coordinate 25,780 downwards.
ACTGGTTATAGGACCTCCACAGACACCAAACTGAGTGGATACGCAATATGAGATAACCTAGCTTTTGCATATAACCTATAAACACCCTTCTGTATCTTTTAAGTCATCTCTACATGTTTAGATCTTATGAAATATAAATGATATCTAAACAGGCAAGAAAGAAGTGTGTATATATTAGATACAGATGCAATTTTTTTTCAGATATTTTCTAAAAATAGTTGTTGACTTTTTAGATGCAGAGCCCAGAAAAAGAAGTCAACTGTACTTCTCTCTCTGACACAAACTGAGAGTGAAAAGTGGGCTCAATTACAGCTCTCATTCACCTAGCTTGCCAGTTTATACTAGAACCAGACACTTGCTGGAATCATGAGTTGATTGTGGGGCTTTAGCACAAAAATGTCTGTGCTCATGAGGAGAAACAAATATCCATAGAAATTTAGCCTGAGTCATAAAGGTTTTCAAATATATTAGAAGGACGGAGTCTCTTCCCAACCCTCTTTTCCTGGAACAGAACAAGAACAGTGAACTGAAAATGGTGTAAAGCCCATGCCCTTCTTTCCAGGCCTCTCTCCCACTACAGCTGGACATACTGTGTATCTGCCAGGTCAGTGTTATCTGCTGTCCCTAAAACATGTGCTGATAATCTTCACTAAGCAAAATCACATACCTCCTCATAGCTTGGCTCAAATTCCACCTCTTCCAAGAATCCATCCCTGAACTCCTCTGTGTCTAAATGGTCTCTCTCCTCCCAGGCTCTGTAGCTACTTGAGGTTTTGGAAAGAGCCTTTCACTATCAAGACTTCTTAAAAATTATCATGAGTTACAAATTCATTGATGTATATTTACATATTTTAAACATTACAAATACTAGCAGCCACAGCATGTGATGTGTAAATTTCTTTTCTGATTCTTTTCCATTAGCCTCACTTACCTTTTTTTTTTTTTCCTTTTGTTCTGTATTTTCTAGCCTTTTAAGTTTTAAGTTCCCTGAAAGCAAGGACCAAGTTTTCTATAACATAGTATTCCTGAAAACACAGAGCTTACAGACTAAGTTTTTGATGAATGGATGAATGCATTCGATAGAAAGTAGGTATTTGAAGTCAAAGAAACTTCTTTAATTTACACATTTATTCATCTATGCCTGTGTACTCCCCAACACACACTGCTCCAGGTGTTGGGATGTGGGTGTTAGCAAAACAATATAAATTCCCACCTACACAGCCTACAAACTAAAGGACACAGCTGTGCCGTTTGCAAATACGAGAGCAAAATACTTGCCAAAGAGTGATAAATACTGAGGGAAACAATAAGCCAAGAATGAAAGATAAAGGAGGAGAGTAGGAAAGAGGTGAGTGTGCAATTTTAAAGAAAACCATGAGGGAGGAACAAAATGAAGCAGTATTTTTTCAACAAAGTGTTAAGGAAGTGACTGCTCAAGACATGCACGTATGTACAGCAAGAGTATTACAAAGACAGGACTAGAAAATGACAAGGTTCCAGACGGGAGTGTATTTTGATTGCTTAGGGAGTATCCCAGAAGCCAACTGTCCAAAGCACAGTGAGCAAAGAGGAAGTACAACAGAATCAGGCTGAATGATAAGGGCTGTGTTTTCTAGGGCTGCTCTGGCAAATTACTACCAACTGGGTGGCTTAAAACAACAAAATCCTACCAATCCTTAGAAGTATAGACAGGCTGGGTTCCCCCCGAAGATTCTTAGGGAAAAATCATCTCACACTGGCCTTCTTTGATATTCCCTGGCTTGAATCTGCTTCCCTGAAGTCTTTTTACCAATCCTCTGTTGCTGAGTTTTCTTCTTCACTGTTTCCTAAGGATTTTCTCACTAGATTTAGGATCTACCCTAATCCAGTAGGATCCTCATCTTGATACTTATTCTAATTATACCTGCAAAGACATCATTCAAAATAATGTCACATACTGGGTTTCTGAATAAGCATGGATTTTGGGAGGACTTTATTCCTCCCACTACTAAGAAAAAGGGCGAAGCAGTGAGGAAAGCTAGAAGGCTGCTTATCTGTCAATAACCCATCAAGGGCCAATGCGACTGATGTGGAGGTGGTGAGGACTCTTTTTTCAAATCCAGTTTTTAAATAGAGCCACTGAGAATTATAGACACACTGGATTATAGAATTCTTGGGTTTTTCTTCTTTGCTGCTTCAGAAATAAGGGAAGCCTTGGTTTTTTTTAACAGAAAGGGCATGTGGTAGCCCAGTAGTTAATATTGCCTCCTTGATTTTGTCATGGACACAGGATAACACGAATGATGGTTTACAACCATTACAAGGAGGCAAAAGAAAGTAAGAACCCTGTCCCAGAATTATTATTTGTTGTTTCTTGTTAAGAATGTCTATGACTTAATATATTTTGTTATAATTCAAACAAAATTCAAAATTTTAACGATAATGTGTTCTGGAGATAGAGTACACATTGACATGGCAAGGAAATATAAACATGTTAAATTTCTTGTGCACATCCAAAACAACTCTGCTCCCATCCATTGGGTCTATTTGAATGAAAATATCTCTCTCTAGGGAAAAAACTGATTTCATCTAAGAAGACAGTGAAGACTTGCATCTTAAGGAGTCTTAGGCATCAAACTCAGCTGACAAACAACAACAACAACAACAACAATAATAATAATAATAAGGCTCAAAATGATCTTTGAGTGCTTTGGTAACAGTTTAAGATGAAATCTTTATTTGCTTCCCAAGTTAAAATCTCTAGGAGACAGGACATGCACTAAGAATGAAGGAAATAATATAGTGTAAATTATCCCTATTAGGATGTCAAATTCATAAGAAAATGTCTTGGTACTCTTGATACAAAATAAAGAGTGAGAATGTCTTTCATTTCAAACTGCCTCTCTGTAGACCATTCCCATTTATTCAATAATAGTACTTGTATTATCTAGAAACTATTCTCTTCTAAGATTGGTGTTCAAATTCCTTTTGTCAAACTCTTACATGCTATCTTCTTTACAGGATGAATCCAGTGCTTCAATCAAAGCCATTTTTTGTCCTTATAAAGAGGGGATCTCATCCCTGCCCCCTTCCCTGCCTGCCCCATCACTCACACTTCTGTTTTGTGTCCTTGTTTAACGTTCACCTTCTCTCCATCATCTGCTACCCTGTTACATCAGCTCACATGTCGCATCTCTCCTTTCAACTACCATTTTTAAAAACCCTGCCATGCTCAAATTCAAATCATTGCCTGTTGCCTGCACTAGTGAATTAACTTCCTAATTGGTCTCTTTGCTTCTACACTTGAACCCTGTAATCATTCTCCACACAGGAGCCAAAATGTTATTTTTTAAATGCAAATTAAATTTTGTCACACCTTGCTCAAACTTCTCCAGTGGCTTCCATCGCACTCGGGGCAGAACTCTCAGCTGTCTGCAGTGCACAGGTCCACTCCATCTGCCACACAAGCCGTTCACTCTTGGACCGCTCTGCAGTGCATGTGCTCCCACCTATCTTGCTTGACCTGAAATAATAATTCTGTTTTTCAGTTTCATGTTCTTCCTTTCAGATCTCCACTGAAACTTCACATCCTTGTAAATGCTTTCCAGCCCATGACAGTAAACAAGCACTCTTCTGTTTTCTTCATAGTACATTATATTTTTATAGCACTTACTGCATCCTGAAATATATGCTTGAATGAGTTCCAATTCAGTTATGCGCAGATAAAGAATCATACCTGAGTTGCCAAGATTAGTTAGCTTCCACAGTGGGGCCAGGGGCTCTGCGTACCTGCCACAGTGTTCCTGTCCTTTAGCTAAGACATCCATAGACCTCCTGTCCCCTGGAAGAAGCATACAGACTTCTTGACTGCCTCTTACCTGTGCCAACTGCCCACACTGCTATGAGTAGTTTTAAGGTTAAAAAGAACCAACAAATAAACCCCATGTACTCTATGTTGCTGCTTTCTTCAGTTTTGACTATTTACATTCCTCAAAACCTCTCTCATCAATTATATTTTCACAAGCATTGTGCATTTGATTTGATTTCTTCACATTTTGCAAAGCAGGTGCTGCTTTATTTTACAGCAATGATCTTCAAGCCTGCTGGCATGTTAGAATCACCTGGAGAGAACTGAAATGTCTGAAATCCTGGGCACAACATACTATCAGTGAAATCATAATCTCTGTGTGGTCTCCGCATCACCTTTTGCAAAACTCCCAGATGATTCTAGTGAGTACCCAGGGCTGGCAGTGGAACCTTGAAGCTTCAATAAAGCAAAACTGATGGCTCAAACCCTCCGAATCAGTGTTGGAAATGGACCAGCCACCTAATGTGTTCCCACTTTCTCCGCTCACACGTGGAGCACAGGAAATCCACACTGGTGTGCTGTGAAGTGCCAGATCACATGGTTGGGAGCCATACACCTCAGGGACCGGAAGAACTATGTCCTTGTCCTACACAAGTATGATTTAAGGACATGCAACAGCAGAGGCCACTGAGGACCCCAACTAATACAAACCGTAACTTTGCAGCCCTGGAAAAGTGATAACTGGAAAAGTTTTCTTTGTTAGAAATATTTTCTCAGCTTGTTATTTTTTCGAGCTACATCATTTCTCCGACTGCTTTCTCATAACCTGATGGATGTGATGCTTGTTTCTGAGTGGATCTTCTTTATTCTTTTCATTTTGGTTTTCGAGACAGAGTCTCAGCAATTCACTAACTTTCCCAATGAGGCTCGAACTCGTAATTCTCTCATCTCAGTCTGCCTCTTGGTACTGAGATTGTAGTTCTGCACCAACACACTAGCTCAACTTCATTGCTCAGTTTCAGAGAAGCATTGCCACAGTACATTCTGCTCAACTCAGATGTTTTCAAAGATACATGTAGCATTGTGGATACCTCCCACCTGTGTCCTTTTCTCCAATCCTTTCCATTCTCACATACCTAATTACCTCAAATGTCTCTAAATCCCCAAAGATGATAAGTACCTCGTACCCAATGAGTCCAAAACTAAATTCATCACTCCTACCTGTCTCACTCCAAATTTTCTATTGCCATCATCTCCCTCTACCTAGTTACCCAAGCGAGAACTCTCTTCAGCACTTCCCATACCAATTAGTCAGCGAGTGCTGCTGATTTCACCTCCTTTCCACTTCTCTGATACCATCCTTTTCAACACTTCTCCCCCGTGCATCTCAAAAGAATTACTATACCCCAGCTTCTAGAATGTCTTCTCAGACTAATTGGCTACCCACTTACCAGGCTACACAGGCAAACCTGAGTGCTGATGGCCCTCTTCACCAGTCTCGTGGGACAGAACGATAGCCTGTCTGGCTGTGGTCACTCAATGAACCGAACCCTACCTTTCTTTCTACTCAAAACTGTCCACAGCTTCTGCGTAGGACTCAGTTCCCCAGAAATAACGCACTGATGGCTGTCTAACCCACCTTGTAATTGTGCTTTTGCTACTCTGCCCTTCATTTGGCCAACTTCAGTCTGTCACTGAATACTCATTTCCGTTACATCCTCTTCTGGGAAGCTGTATCTTGCCTCTTCTCATTTGCAGAATTTTCTTTGGTCTCAGAATATCCTGAACAGTTCTCTTATCATTATGCTTGCAGCACTGTATTACACTTAATCATCATCTTTCTGTATGATGTGACTTTGTTGAGCTCAGTGAATGTGCTTGTATCTTCAGCAGCTAGACAGAACCTTGAACTCAATGAAAAGTTATTAAATTATGAATGAATTCTTCCATGGCACTCAGTATCCACTATTCCCACAGTACTTACTACTTTCTATTGCATTTATTATGCCCTTTGTTTCTTCAACTAGATAATTAACTCCAGAGAACTGTCAAAAATTGAGTTTTGTCTTTCTTTCTTCATTGTTAACCATAACTCCTGACCATGAATAGATGCTAAAAGACTAAAGAAAAAGAAGAATGTCCCTTTTCCCATAAAATCAATTAGTGCAATTTGAAAACATTAAATGTTAAAAATCCAATACAGTTCTGCTATTATGGTTCACTTCTCCACTCAAATGAAATAATTAGAATTTCTTAAAATTTTAAGAGTTATATCTTTAAATAGTAAATAGGATATTTGTCTTCTTCTAGAGTCAAATTGTAAGATTCTGAAAAAGATGATCATTTCATTGACTGAAAATTGAAGGAAATTTTTCCTCTTTGTGTACTAAATGGACAGAGACAACCTAGAATAATGAAAAAAGATGGAACTTACGTTATTCATAAATGTAGCTGAATCATCTTTTCAGTTCTATCATAATTATCTAGGAAGCATGATCTTTATGCAAAATCTTAAATATCAGTGATTAGAAATTCAATCTTAAGTATCAGTGGTGATATTTTAAAACTTGTAGATACATATACAGTAGACATTTTTGAAATCCTAAAGCAAAGAGCAAAATTAATAAGCATTAATTGATAGTAAAATACAGTTAACTTGTTATACTTGAAAAAAGACCAAAAATAGCTTTGTAGTATTGTTGTATGAGTCTATGAATATAGAAAAAATGTATATTTCTTCCACATCGATCTCTTTTCACATTTTAGCTGTCTTTGGACTCTCTTATTACCTATTAGCAGCTTTTAAAAATTTTTCACATAACATGTTCTTTTTAGAAATGAAAAAAATTGTTTTTCAGTTTTCTTCGCTGTTAATTTTAGATGGAGTAGAATTGAAATCTGGAAGGGAGCTGCAGTCTCTGATGACACAGCTGAGGAGGAGGATGACTAACATCAGGAACTGGCAGCTGTCTGTACCTATCATAAGGATGTAAGGTCTGTGAGCCAGACTCCTTTGGGTGATGACATACCCCAGCAAGTCAAGCGGGAAGGAAGTCATGAGATCTCTGAGACATGTTGTTACTGGTGAAGTCAACTTCTACGTGTGAAAGAGATCTCTACCCACTTGTGTCAGAATCAGGAGGGTAGCTTGTTGGAGATCCACATTTGTGCCTCATCCCAGAGCTACAATCTTGGGTTCCCTGAAGGTTGGATCAAGAATCTGTATTTTATCAGTCTCCCCAGGGGACTCATAGTTTCATTGTTGTCTAAAGTTATACATTTTGAGCCATGGACAAAATATTTGCTATCACTGGTCTTTTTCCTCATCCTGGTACTTTACAAGAGGTTTATATCCACTTGAGTTTAGCTAACTCATTTGGACTCTTTTGTATGTCATTAACAAAAATTATTTGTGACATACACCACAGTGAATCTCAAAGGTGAGGTGAGAATTGTTGTGAGGCTCTGGGAAAACCAAGCTCAATGAATTCACCCAACCATCATTCTCACTTCCCCACAGAGTACTCCAAAGGCTAACCCTTGGGAGCTAATTTAATGACATAATCCTCTAGGGAAATAGGTTAATCCTTATGTACACTCGAATGATTTTGTAGCTAACAATACAATATTATAATTTTAAAATGGATTAGATAAGTGGCTGCAAAAGTCTTAATAAAGGGAATATTAAAATGCTTGAACTGGAAATTCTACTCCATCTAAAATTTCACTTTCTAATTACAAACATTAACACTGAAATCTACACATATTTTGGGGTATTATAATTGTTCGGTAATAAAGCGTGAGAAGTAAAAGCAGAATTTAAATGAAATCATGAAAATTCAATAGTATAATACCTGAATGATATGCTGCATGGTAGGATGAAATTAAAGGTCAGACATTCAGTCATTGTCATAGAAATAAATTTGGTGTCTTGACATGCTTGATAGTAAGTTACATGGGACCAGGAAGGGAAGTAATTTCTTATGTTCTTGTCCAGGTGTTTCAAGTACCATCCTAAATTGGAAGGCATCCTTTTGAGGAGAGACAGGTCCTGTAGTCTGCCAGAAATAGTGCATAGTCATATAATCTTGTCAATAGCTTCCCCTATAGTATGAGTTAGCATGGATGAAAATTCACAAGACTGATCTGCACATTTTTTAGATGAGAACTATCATCATCATCCTAGGCATGACCAACATCTGTAGAGGAAAGCAGATGTTATACAACTGAAAGTCTTCGTTCTTGATATACAACTTGGCAGTCTTCTCTTTGTGATTTGACTGCAGGGATTTTCTGTGTTCTCTGTCACCATCTAGCAACACAGAAAATGTGGAAGCCAGACTGGCTTCCACCCACCTCTCAGCTGTCTCCAAGACACCTATTTTTGATTACTTGTTTGGTACTCAGAAAATGCAAATAAATTTATTAACAGAAACAAAAACATTAAAATGAATTTTAATCTATTGTACAAGTAGCAAAGTAATTCTTCATAAAAATGCATGATTATCTTTTAATATTTATATCACTAATGACAACTTTCTCTGGCCTCTCTTCTAAATTTATGAAGTTGTGTATGCATGTACTTGAGTTTTTAAAACAAGCTACAATGCTTATAAAATCAGGAGGATAAAACTTTGTCCAGAAATTCTACCACAAAGATAAGCTGCATTTGTAATTGTCACTTCAACATTGTTCCACCCACTATTATGACTCACAGAAAGCGCTCTCCTACAACTTACCCAGGAACAGTGCTCCACGAGGGAGAATTAATTCATCTTTCAAAGTGTTGCCTGAGGAGTATTCCCAGTCATTTGAACTTAACTGTACACTGACTGCTTTTGATTCTTTTTTCCTTTCAAAGTTTATATATTAAAGCATTCACTTTCCAGTGAAAAAGCTGCATTAGCTTTTATGCCAAAATATACTTTCATTTGTAGCGCAAAACCTTCAGGCTACCACAAACCTCTCAAGACTAAGTTTTCTAGAAGAAAGAATGTTAAAATCTCCTAAACTTGTCATTGAAAGTAGTTGAACTCTAAAATATGTCTTCAGAAAGTACAAGGAGTTCTTGAACTCTTCTTACTTACCACTACCTTCTGCCTCTGGGGCAAAGGAGAACCAAATCATGAAGCCAGGGCGTAAGTTGCTTTTTAGCTACAGCACAGCTTGCAAAGCTTACTTAAGCAGCAATTACATAAGGTTAGAAAAATACTTAAAAGCTTATCCTGGCCACTCTGAAATACTGACAGGCTAGGTCATGTGCAGTAGGTGTGCAACAGAATGCATGGCATACTACATTTGTACCACATAAAGAGGAGGAAGAGTAAATATTCACTTTCCCCCATACTGACATAAAGAAACACTGAGTTGGTGATAGACTTGTTAGGCTTTGGGGAGCAGCAGGTGGGGGAATCTGAAGGTTAGCAGAGAGATAGAGGGAGTGTTCATGGTATAGTCTTTTTGTATTGTTTGAAGTTTGGACTACTTATGCAAAAAATTTAAAAGTTTCATAGGACAATATGCTATCACTTAGTGATAGTTAACTCTGTTTATTTTACCTTTTGGAGTAATTATGATACCACTTAGCTCTCAAGTTTTACATGTCAGGGACATTATTCCATATCTGTGACCTCCAAAATAATAGCCTCTGATGAAATTAGACCACAATTAGATTGCTATTATAACTAAAAGTCTAGGTAGACTCTGTTAAAAAATAAAACCAAGGTTTTAATCTTGTCCTTTTTTTCTATTAAATTCTTATCCTATTAATAAAACCAGCTAGAAACAAAAATCTCTCCCTCCATTTCATCTTTGTATCAACAATCAATAACTAATGTTCAGTGAAAGCCTACTTTATTCTACAATTTATCTCAAGCTTTACATTTTACAGATGAGGGAGACTGTGGCTCAGGACATTGATGTGACATGTCCAAATTGCTAATCCAGCATGCATGCCTAATTCTGCCTGATTAGAAAGCTCTCATTATGCCCCACAGGACCCACTTCAGCCACTCCTGAGGTCTGACTCCACTTCAGAGTAAGTGGCATACTAACTGGAGATGTTCACCTGTCAAGCTGTGGAAACTCAGGCGGCATCCTGTAAAGGAAAAACTTAGAAGGTCCTCAATTCCTTTCTGGTTCTAGCATCCAGATGAGTTGTGCTGTGCTATTGCCTGTAATGAAAATAGATTCTGCAAGTGTTCAAGAAACGATCCAGCTGTTAAAATGTTTATCCAGTGTAAGGATGGAAAGAACATCTTATCATTTGCTTGCTAACCTGGGGATCTATAATTCAAGAAACGATCCAACTCTTAAAATGTTTATCCAGTGTAAGGATGGAAAGAACATCTTATGATTTCCTTCCTGACCTGAGGATCTATCATTTTTTCTATTTAGATACCTAGGGAATTAGGAGGACAATACTGTCAATTGTTTCATTAACCAAGCATCAAGGTAATAAAAAGTATAAGATGCAATCACTGATGTAGGAATATTCTTACTCTCAGAGCCTTTTGTAAAATTGATCAAATATTGAACTTTCATGGTTGAAAACCATGGGATAAATTCTCTCTGTGGTCTTGTGAACTTGTCACCAGACCATGTACAAACTGTAGAAGACAAAAGCAGTTAAACTAAAACATTTTACTGTTTGAAAAGCACTATCATGAAAATTTTTTAAACCACAGAATAAAGCAATACATTTACAATATATTTGTTTCACAAAGAATTAGAATCCAGAAACCATTACACACCTATCTGGGAAAATGATTTACACATTTTATCATTTCTTAAAGAAGACATAAATACATCTAATAACTCCACATAAGGAAGATCAATAGCATATCAGCTAAATGGAAATTGAACCCACAATAAAGTCACCAGCTAAACAGCTAAATTTAAAACAGCTAAATTTAAAAACAGCTAAATTTAAAAATATCAATACTGTCAAGTGCTGGTAAGGATATGCAGGAACTAGGGGTTTTTTCCCCTGGGGAAAGTAAGCAACAAGCATTTTGGAAAGCAACTGGCACCATTTTACAAAGCTAACTGTATACTTGCAAAGGAACTTCAAGGAATTATGGGTTATGATAATATTTTATATCTTGTGGCTATGCGGAGGTATACATTTTCAAGACTTACTGAGTTTTACACTTAAAAGGATGAAGTTTATTAAACAAAAATATACACTACAACAAAATCACTTTTCACCATTGTTCTTGGACAGATCAAGTGCTGTCCTACAACTGGCAAAAGATGTAGATTACATTAATAAGTGTATGAATGTGGTTATGTTCTGGAAATGGTTTTAATATGAAGCTATATTAAGGAAAAATTTCCTTGCAATATCTGTGATATGGTAGGTGATCAATATGTACTAATTGCATTTTGTCCTTTTCATGTCTTCTTATGTGTAGAATATAAGTAATACCTGTGGGAAGCAGCTAAAACTGGAGATCTAATCACATGTGCAGGGCTGGAGCAAGGCCAGTCCAGGGAACACAGTCAGGTGAGCCACATGAACAGCTGTTCCAGCTCCAAGAACGTGAAGTGCCTGGAGGCTACAATGCAGGCAGGTTGCTAGGTAGAGGGATGTCACATGATGTCAACCTTCGGAATGTGTAAATAAATGCACTGTAGTGGTTGAGCAGCTCATTTCCTCTTATCTGGAGACAGGGCCCCACCTAACATTAGCTTTTTGTATTCTGACTCTTATCTTATTTTTCAGCCCTCCCATGGTCTTTCGAGCCCTCACTCCCAGGAACTTTTGAGAGCTACACTGGACACAGCTTATTGGTGCCTCAAAGGAACTGGGGTATGAAGAAATAGTAGGTGAGAGGACATTTCTCACTGTGCACACAAAAGTGGGAGACATGAATTGATTGCATCAATATTGGACACACAGGTGTATTAATATGGTTATCATCAGGTATAAAACATGGGGCAAACAGGTTTTTAAGAACCACAGAGGTATATAAAAATGCTTCTTGTATTCTTGATTCCTGTATTTACTTTCTTTTTGTGGATTTAAATTAGAGAATGTCTTAATGGTTGTACACAGAGTGCTATTTTAAAATCAAGTTCAGAGCAAAAAAAGATGGTAGAACAACATCCCCACCACCCCCATGAGTTTAAACCCTCTAGCATTGCTCAATTAGATAAGGAAGCAGTTATGGGGAACAAAGACCTTTCCCTACTACAGGAATGTTTCACTGTGGCTTGCATTTCATAGCAGCCCAAAGTAAATTTGGTAACCTTAACCGTGACATAAGTGGCAATTTATGCCTTCTGAGTTCAGGGAAATTTTGCTGCTGACATTTCTACCCTTCACAAAAGAGAGCATCTTTTAAGTTAACTGCTCATCAATTGACCTTTAAATGCAAATAAATGCTATATTGGCCCCTTATATGTACAGAGTTACCTTGACAAAAACTATCAGTTACTCATCCACAGCCTAAAGGCAAGGGAAAGAATAAGGGTACTTGTTTCAGCTGCGGGGGGTATTGTAGTCAGGGGTTGTGAGGAGAACAATTAGAATCAGGACACAGAATTTTATAATATTATTTTATAATGGTCACCCAGAGTTTAACACAAGGAAGTGCAGGAAATCTGTCCACAATACTAAAGACCCAGAATATGCAGCCAAGGGCCTGGATCCCACAGCAATGTCCTGCATGAGTCCAGATGAAGACCTCGTGCCCATGACAATGCCTCCTACAAGTCCAACTGGAGGTCTGAAGCCCACCAGAAGGACTTGCACCAGTCTGTTTTACAGATCTGTGCTTGGAAGGCCAGAAGGTCAGTGGTAGAAGCTAAAAGTCTATACCAGTGGAGTGAAGGAGCTGTGTTGGTAGGTTGAGGGTTCTACACTGGAGCTGAGAAGTCACACTCATAATAAAGACCAGGGCTTTCCTGAAAAGCACTACACCATCCTCAGTGACACAGAGGCCCCAACTCCTCCGACAATAAGAACAGCAGAGTACATGCCAGAAAGCCAGCATGAAGAGTTTTGCCTGGAGATTAAATGGCACACGTCTTCCCCTCCAGAGCCAGAAAGTGATGCTTGATATAAGGACCAGAGCTCCCCCCAAAGCGAACCACAGCCTCTCTCACCAGCAAGGTCCTGGGCTCCTCCAATGACAATTTGAACTCACACTGGGGAAGCTAGTCATGATAAGCTCCTCCAGGAGAACCAATGGCTCAAACAGCAACACTTAAAGAGACCCACAACACCTCGCTTCTCCTTCTCCACACCTCTATTTATGCTGGCAACTTTCCTCAGGGGGAACATCTATGCTCAGCAGCATGCTGATTTAATTTAGCTGGTCTTAAGTTGACCAATAGTTTCCAATCCAGAATAGGGATGAGGGTCATTTTGCCCAAAATTGATCAGTTGCACCTATAAGGGCAGTACAACCATTATCTGTCACTTGAATAAAACCTTTTAGTATCTATACAAAGTGTCCACAAAGGTATCATTGGGCAAATAAATGTATATGGCCAACCTATTTCAGGAAACTTCCAGTGGGCCTGCTCTGGCCCTGCCAAATAGTAGGGGCCATATGGTACAAGAGTTTCCCCTGAGATGGCCCAGCCTGGCCCAGCCCAGTTGGTGCTATAGGTCAGTTTCAGTGGGGCAGCAGCTTTTAGGCTAGACAAAGATGGGGCTAGACCAGACCTGGAGTCAATTAAAGGAACGGACCCAGGATACTCAAGAGTTGGTAACCAAATATGGGAATCAAAGGTCTGAGTAGACAACAGAATGTACAGAGATAACTGAGCTGAAAGCTTTGTGAAAGAAACATGAAAGTTGCTAGTAATATTAATGCAAAAAAATTAGTTATACATATAAGTTTTAATTCCTTCAGAATTCTTCTTATAAGCAGTCTCTGCTAATTGGCCTACAAATAATTCTGACTAGTCTATTTACAATTACAAACTACAAAAATTATAAAAGATGTATTACAATTAGGCCTCCACATGTCCATCGGCCACCATCAGGGAAATCTTTCTGTTGGTAGCCATCATGGGGTGGGACTTGCAGCCAGCCACATCCCCAAGTGCCTCCCAGCCACCACCAAGGGTGTCTTAGTGTAGCAGTGTGGGTCAGAAGAAACCCACACTGCACCCCACCACTTCCCTGGGAACCTAGGTTCAGAGAAACGCAGATGCCTGGCCCATTCTCCTACACTGAAGATGGGAAGCCAATGCAAGACATACCTAGGACCCTACAATCCACTTATTTAGTGGAACCCAGGAAGATATCAAGATAAAGGAACAAAATGCAATCTCACACCTCCAACCCACACAGAACAAGGCCAGGAGACATAGACATGGAAGAAATTGGAAGTCAATACCTGAAATTTCTAAAATGATAGCAACTAAGGTAAATAAATAACTTCATGAGGCTGTAAAAGAAATCAGATCACAAATAATATCTAGGTAAAAGAAAAAATGACAACCTCATGAAAGAATTGTTGAGCATATGTAAAGAAGACATAAATTTAAAAAAAAAAGAGGTGCATTGAAAAATGATGGAAACTTTGAATGAACAATATAGGAAGAGTTTACAATGCATGAAACAAATTCACAGAGATATCCAGGAAACTAACAATCCTCTGAATGCTAATAAAACTTGAATGAGGCTGGGATAGACTTTCAGACCTTAAAGAAAGGATTGCAGCTAGCAATCATGAAAGACAAGATCTTTTAAAGTAATAAAGAATCAGGAAATATTAGTTCAACAGCTACAAGACAACACAAAGAAAAATAATTTAAGTCTGATAGGTGTCAGCAAAAAATAGTAGAAGACAACACAAATGACATAAAAAGATTATTTACAGAAGTAATAGCAGAAAACTTTCCAAGCATGGGAAAACGGCCTGACATACAGATAAGCAAGGCTTATAGAACTAGCCATAGCCAAAATAAACCTACACCCACACATATAGTAATCGAGACCCCAGAAATTAGCCCAAGAGTAGAATACTAAAGACTTTTAGAAAGAAACAGATCACCTATCAAAGAAAACCCATCAGATTCACAGTAGATTCTCAACACAAGCCATAAAGTCAAGAAGAGCTTGGAGTGAAGTATTTCAAGCCCTGAAAGAAAACATCTTCCAACCCAGATTGATGTACCCTGCAAAACTGTCTTTCAAAATTAATAGAGAAACAAAATACTTCCATGACAAGCAACAAATGAAGAAATATATGATCACCAAACCAACCCTACAAAGAGTACTGAAAGAAATGTTAGAAAGAGATAAAAATCACCGCAATTCAAGAACTAGAACAGAAAGAAATCATCAAGCAAGGCAAGCAATGAAATAGGGGTAAAATAGGGAACTAACAGCAGGAAAATAACTTGACAAAGACAATTCAATACATAGGAGCCATTTAATGTAAATAGCCTCCGTTTATCAACAAAAAGAAACACAGGCAATACGGATCAAGAAACAAGCTCCATCAATATTCTGTATGCAAGAAACACATTTAACTCAAATGGTAACTCAAAGACTAAAAGTCAAAGGAGAGAAAACAATACTTTCATGCAACAGGAACCCAGAAAAAAGCAGAGGTAGCTTGCCTACCAACCACAGAACAGATAAAAAACATATGGTACTTTTCATACAATGGAGTGCTACTCAGCTATAAAGAAGGATAGTCTCAAGGCTCTTGTAGGTAAGTAGATGGAACTTGAGATCATGCTCATGGGTGAAATGGTTCAGACTCACAAGTGAGAACATCATGTTGTCTTCCTAGCATAAGAAAATTAAAGGAGTTAGTGGGATCCAAAATGTTTAATAGATATTGTGAAAGTGAAACAGGAGGAAACATCTAAAAAGGGAAAGAACAATTGGGATGGGGAAAGGAGAAAAGAAAGAAAGAACAGAAAAGATTATATGATAAATAATTATACTACTAATCTCTATTAGCCTAACAGAATGGTTGGGCTTTCATTGTTTGATCATTTTTCATGAATATATCTGGTAATCTGAACAACTACTTTGAAGACAACTATTTGCAGCATATTAACCATATTTTTTGTACTGGGATTTGAACTCATGATCTCATGCTTTCAGGCAGGCACTGTGCCACTGAGCTATTTCCCTGGCCATATTAACCATCATTAATCCCTTATTATTCTGTTTTGAAGTTCTGTATCATTGCTTTTTTTATTATTCTTTCTTCTTTCTTTTCATTTTAAAATATAGAAAAAGAATCATAATTCAATCTGGGCAAAACTATATTTGAGTACTCTGATTTTGTAATATGTTTGTCTGCTTGTCTACAAAGAGTACTAAAAGATATCTCAGAAAGAGATTAAAAATGACCACAATTCAAAGAACAAGAACAGAAAGAAATCACCAAGCAGGTCAAGCAATTAATTGTACACTCTGTTAAGCTGTGTACTTGTTTCTTGGTCTATTGGTCATATCTGTGAACAGATATTTTTTCTTTTATTTGAGCTCAGTAATTTTCTCTCTGTCTTTTTTTTTAAAGAGAATAAAACAAAAGAGGACAGAACAAAGCAGATCACAACAGAACAATGTAAGCAACATAGCACTTTACAACAAGACAACCGGATATTAACAGTAGCTACCGTAATGTCTCTTTCTTTGAAATAGTTAAGCATAGTTTTGCACACAATAATATCTCACATAACAAAATAGTATAAAATCATTCAAAAGAATGAAAGAACTACAGGGCCTTCTGAACCAAACAACAGAAAATGAACAATGGCTACTATAATATCTCATTTTCCATAAAAAATTTGTTTATACTATCACATATATTAAAATCCCATAAGGCACAACATGATAGAACCAATGGTAATAAAAGAACAAAAGCACAGTAGGACTTCAAAGCATTGTTGATATTAAATCAGCAATGGCTGCCATAATGTCTTGTTTTCTTCAGAATAGCTGTTCATACCAACACACACAATAAAATCAAACAAAACAGAGTTAAACCATTCCAACTGATGAATGAAAACATTGTAAGGCTTCAAATCAATGTAATGGGGAATCATGGTTTTCTCTGTCTTTTTTCTTTTGCATTTTTGGATCATTTGTTCACAATTGAATTTTGTTTATAGATGTAAAAACCGTGCTTACACCCTTATTTTTACTAAGAACTGGTTGATTACAAACCCAGTCCATTTTATGAAGTACTATAAGAGCTTCTGAGCCTTGTCTGATGGTATTGGCTGGTGTGAATGTATAGACAGATGTACAGTCCAGAAAGTCACCTTTAAGAAAGTTACCTTTAAATGAGGACTTGGGAGAGAAACAGGAGCTTTCTAAATTGAGAGGAGTCTTGGGTGGGAGGTAGGATTTCAGAAAGGAAAACTTTCTGAAGTAGAAGGGCTGTGATAAGGGAGGTGGCATGAACACTGACTTTTCCATTAAATGGGACACCACTGGATGGTCACATGTCATGACACCATGCAAATAAATAAATAAATTTTGTTTTGCCAGTTAGAAGTATATACCGTGACTACAGAAATTTGATAAAAATAGCTTTATTGATTTGAAAAATACCTTTTCTAACGTTATGATGCTTTTGTTGGAGAAAAGAGGGCAAGAGAGATTGATACAGACTATCATTTCAGCAATTTTTAATCAAGGAAATACATTAAGTAGACTTAATCCTTCTCATTCAAAAGCTAAAATATTTTCTGTAGGAGAAACATATCCAGATAGTCACCCTGACTTTCCCTTGAGATCAGTTTTTAACCTTGCCACAATTTACCAGAGCTCTGCTGTTGCTGCGCTACCTTATGCAAACATTGTTTCTTTGCTGTAAGTGAGGGTGCTGACTTGAAAAGAGTATTGACTTTAGACGTAGCTATGAGTGTCTCAGTAGGCAAACAAGGGTTACTCCTCTTGCTTGGGAATTGACCAAATGACTCAACCTTTATTTATAGTATTGTATAACTCAGATATCTAAGTGAAATTAAATTTTATGGCAGATTTTTATGTTAAGTAATGAGTAGCTTTATCAAAATTTTAGTTTTGAATTTTATTCAGTTCATTATCTTGTCATACACTTGAAGGATATATTGCTATAAAAGAATGTTTCTTTAGAATATAAAGCTACCAAAAAACACCACATATCATTGACTTACTCATAAAATTACCAGTTTGCCATAATCATGATATGTGTTGTCTTTTCATACAGCAGGTGTTTGCTATAATTTAACTTTTAAATGGTTATAAATTCTATCACAAAACTATCAGAAAATTTATTCAAAACTTGCAAATAAGGTAAAAAGATAGTCATCACATCCCTTTCACATCATTCAGGGGTTACAGACACCCAGAGATTGTTATCTTATAGGAATTTCTGGGATGATAGAAATGGTAGCCTCTCAGCAAGTGTAGCTATGGATAACATGAAAAGTGAAGTACAGCTGAGCAACTAACTCTTTGTCATATTAAAACTGAGTTATTTTAAACATGTATTTAAATTGTTACATTTATCTAGTGTCTCTTTATTGCTCAATGTAGGTAGGTGTAACCCTATATGTAGTTTTTTCTATTCTTTATTATTAACTAAATGTCCCACATTTAGTAAAATTATGTGTTAATTTATAGAATTTTGTCCATTAGATGTGTAAATACTTTTTGTGTAGCAGAACAAATAGCTCCAAAGATTTATGGCTGATAAATATTAGTCAATTTTTGTGATTTAATCTAACTCAGGAATTTTATCCTAATCTTTATTAAATTATCTATATACTTATAATTTTGTATATTTTGCTGAATCAATCATAATTACTGGTTCTCTTAATATTATACAAATGTATTTAGAAAAGTATATTTTATATTTTCTTGAAAGTCATGATTTGAAATTATTTAAGTAGTTTTCCAGGTCATTTCCTATAACCCCTAAAATTCACTCATAAAATTATTTTTAAAATAATTTTCTAGTGAACACGAGAAATTACAAACATTTACTCTTTATCTTATAAAAAGAAAGATGCTGCAAATAACTAGTTTCATGATTTAATAGCATCACATTTGTTCATCCGTTCAATACTATTAAAAGCTGTACAAGAAAAATTGTAAAATCAGAAGACATGTTTGATCTTCCTTATTCTAAGCTTTAGCATATCTATCATATCTATCTATCTAGATAGATATTTCATAAATTATGTGATTTTTGTGAGAGCCTTAGAGATTTTTCAATGCCTTCCATGATTTGTTCACAACTTTGAGGAAGATAATGGTTAAATCGTTATGACAATCTATCAGAGAAACTTACTTTACTCTGATGTCGGCGGTTATCAGAATGATGAGCCAATGCCATTGAGTTTCATAAAGCTTTGCCTCTTAGTGCTTGTCTGAAAAAGTCTCTCCTTTGAGATATAACACAGAATTGGTACCTTCAACAAGGACAGTTCTAGAGGCTTATAAAACCAAGTATACAGCATCAAATACTTGCTAAAGAATAGACTATTGGGGATAGATTTCTAAACTCACATGGTTTGGGACCCTTTCAGACTCTACTAGTGGAACAGATCATTGTTTCTCAGGCTTTTGTCCACTAGCAGATGTCTTACATTAAAACAGATTGCTGACCCTCGATTCAGAACAATAAGAATTCATCAGCACTAAATGAACTCATGAAAAAAAAATTCATTGTGGTTATTTGGCTGGAATATGTTGGCACTGTTTTACCATGCTTTTAGATGATTAGGTAAGGAAACCCTTTATCTCTCTCCATAAGCTATAATTAATTGTTCTCTTACCAGAAGGTTTTTTGTTGGCTCATTTTTGTTTTTGCTTTATTTTAGATTTGATTTTAGAGATTTTTAAATTGAAATTAAATCATCTAAAAACACATTGCATTGACCCACTCAGAATTTGGAGGCAAAATCTTGAGTTTCATTACTTTCCATGGTAATAGATTATCTGTATAGGATCAGTAAAACTTTATTTCCATTTTCAACCAAGAAATAACTGCATAAGTCTATATAACCACCTGGAATTTTGTATTTGAGAAAAAATTTTATTTAATCAAGTATAGGAATTCTCAATTAAGGGACTGATGGGGAACTGATGGTACAGTTCCTGATTCCAAAGTTAAAGGACTCATAAAGAGATAACTTCCTGGTAGACTGAAGAACTTAGCAAGTTTAGGTATCTCTAGAATGAAGGTTTCACTTATATTTATAAGCACTACAGATGAAATCCAGTGGAGAGAATATTTTGACATTGACCGTCTAACTTTGCGATAGATCAGGAAGAGAGATTAAGGTCTAATCCAAAATTCCTTGTAGAAATTTTCAAACAGAAGTGAATGTTGTGGCTAAAAAATCCATAAAGCCCAATATTGGCAAAGTCAAGAAGAACTGTATGATTACTTCTTGCTCTTGATACACATATATGGAAATGATCGTATTAAACTTGTTCTCTTGAGACCATGGTGGGAGGCTAGCTTTTACACACAGTCTTTGTTGTTTGACCCCTGATCTAAGCCATGGAATAAGATGCAAGATGAGAAGAAAGTATTCTCCATAACACACAAAGGCCAGTCCCAATTGTTTTAGGGAAAGGATTTAGCTCATCTTATTATTTACTACTGATTAAAAATCCCAGATTGAATGAATTTACTTGTTAATTTATGCTTTTGACTCATGGAAATGCAAATAATCTTTAACAGTTAACTACAAAGGTTGATTATGCTTTTCCCTTTGAAATCTAAGCAATAAATTGTGAAAATGAAAGGGACAGAAACTGCCCAAAAGGAAATAACAACTAGGATAGGGGAAAGGAGAAAAGAAAGAATGGAAAAGATTATATATATTCATAAATATATATATATATATATATATATATATATATATATATATATATATATATACAAAAGATAGATAACTATACTACTAATCTCTGTTAGTTTGTCAAAAAGAATATTTTGGCTTTCATTGTTAGTTTGTTTGATCATTTTTATACCTGTACTTTGTAATCTGAACAACTACTTTGAAGATAATATAAAATATATTAACCAGTGTTAATCTCCTATTATTTTGTTTTGAAATTCTGTATCATTTTTGTTCTTTTTTGTTTTTAAAATTAAAAATTGATAAAATATAATTTAATAAATACCAAATTGGTTAGTATATCTTTTTTATATCCTTTATTAATTGAGTTAAAGAGTCTTTTATACTTGCCTATTTCATACTTAGCTGAGAGTTGAATTTTCCTTTTGAAATTAGATTTCGCCAAAACTATCTGCTGATACAATAGCCACCAAGTTGAGAGTCACAAGTCATAAGCATGGCTTTTCTTTCTGATCTGGTATATCATGACCTCTGCTATGGCATATACTCTACTCTTGACCTCTTGGTATTTCAAGTTCATAATCTTTAGAATTGGGGATGTTAATCAAGATTTCAAAAGTCTCTTCCGAACTTCAGATTAAATATTCTAAAACTGAAAAGTTAGATTACACTAATGGAAGTAGAATATGATTGAAAGAAAGTAAGGTGAACACTTTGACAAGAACTTGAACAGACCTGGAATGTGCCAAATCTCTATATTATCATCCCTTCTAAATTAAAAAAGCATCATTTAAATGATTATTTTGCCAAAGACAACTACTCTTTAATTTAAGCACTTGTACTTCAGATAGATAACTTCTAATATACACATGCAAAGATACAAGATTTATGTCTAGATTTTTAGTGTTTTCTTTTTGTCAAGACATAACATAGGTTTGTTCTTTGTATCAGATTATATGAAATGCTCAGATATTAAGACTCCCACCCTTTTTAGGCTGGCAGCAAAATTACTAAACATCTGAAATGGAAATTTCATCTAGTTCTAATGTAGAAAAATGAAAAAATTTAAATAACATTTTCTAAAGGAAAATTATTAGAATGATCTGTTAAGGTTAACAGGATATTCTATATTCTAAACTTATTCTTAACACAGTTTTAAATAAAGATTAAAGAGAAAGATAAGTAAGGAGATTTTTTTTCAAATGGGAAAGGGAATAAAGGATGGAAGGAGTGGGTAGGAAGGAAGAGAATTTTAAAAATAGAGCTAGAGCTTTTGTAAATGGGAAACAAAAATTTGAAGGAACCAGGGAAAGATGGGAAGACAGGGGAAGATGGGAAGACAAAAAATAAGAATTAAAATGTGCTATATGTATGTACAAACTCTCAGCGTAAATGTAATCATTACCTACCACAAACATGTTCTAATAAAAAATTAAATTATAAAAAGAAATGAAAAATAAAATAGTAATGAAAACAAAATAGATACAACTATAATACTTACAAAATGTATGATACCAGATAAATCATTTTGGGACTGCATTAATAATGGATTTGATTGGTATTTATTTCATACAGTGCTTAAAATTTTTTCTGTATTAACAAAATAAGAGTAAGAAGATTAATTTCTTTTACTCTATAGTAACTTCATATGACTATTTGTGCAACAATTTATTGCATATTTTATAAAGATTTAGAGGAGATAAAGTCAAAGCTTCTAAACATGAAGAAATGTAAGTGTTTAAGGATATGAAAGCGCTAACTACCTCAATTTATCATTGTATATTGTATACATGCAGCTAATTACCACACTTTACTCCATAAATATGTAAATTATTGTATCAATTCAAATTAATAATAAAGTAAGATGAAAGAAAGACTATTTCAATATATGCTATCTTAAATCCCATCAAGGGTTAATTCTAATCTTGAAAATAAGACCTTACTTACACAGAATGATAGTTACCAAGGTAGATCTAGTAGAAACCTGGCATCAGAATCAGAATCACAGATACACTGCAAAACAGAAAATTTGTTCCACAACCAGTTTAAATCATTTATTTGGTTGTTATGGTGACATGGTTAAGAGGGAAATTTTTTTGAAGTATTCAGTACAGGATCATAGCTGTTTTATCTAAACTTTTACACAAGACACTGGAGTAAATGGGGGAAAATGTTTATTAGTAGCAAGTTATATATGTTCATTAGATTGAAGCTGCATTGTTCAAATTTTCAATATCTATGTTAAAATTTGCTCAGTGCATGAAATAATTTTGGTCAAATCTTCACTGTGGTTATGGACTTGTCCATATTGCCTTGCTTTATATACTGTTTGTAGATTTTAGATTATGCTGTTAGGTACTTAGAGATTCATAATGTATATCTTACTGGGGAATTGTAACTTTTAACATTATTTTGTAACCCTTTAAAATCTCAATTATGCCATCTGCTTTAAAATTTGCCTTCTAAGGGCTGGGAATTTAGCTCAGCAGCATAAACACCTGCCTGGCAAATACAAGGTTATGAGTTTGATCCCCGGTACAAAAAATAATGCCTCCTAAGATTATTGCTATACCATATTTCCTTGAATTCTATTAGATGTCTATGCTTTATACCTAGTCCTTGTTTAACAATATTAATTTGTTCCTAAAATCTCTGATACTAAATTAACTTTAAAAAATAAATATTGGCATTACTTTAACAGCAAAAATTATGTGTTTTGTCCTAACCCAAGATTCTTAATTCTCACAGCCAGTAAGATGTATCAACAATGAAAGCAAAGTTTGAAGTAATAAGTAAAAAAGAAGTGAATAAAGTGCTCACATAAAATATAATATAATGAAAAGTATTTGAACTTGCCTTTTGGAGGAAGACCTGATAATAAGTAGTTAGCAAAGACTATACATTTGTTGGAATAAGCAGTCTTATTTGGACACCTGTTTTTCAACTTTGGGAAACTTGTGATTATCTTCCATTGTAAAAAAAAATCTCTTTAAAATGGAGTTATAAATCCAGATTACATCTTTTGAGCAAAATAAAGACTAAACACAAGAGTACTCCCAAATCAATGGAAATAGTGAGGTAAACAAATAAAGACATGACCTTGTAGTCATTGTTTTGACTTTATCAAGCAAGCAGAACACTTTGAATGGAGTATCTTAGAATTGTGTTTTGTTAAATACAGTATTCTCTAGTCAGAAAATGTCATTTCTAGAAAACATTTCTTTGGCTACAGCAAAATATTAAATGACAGTACCTTTTAAAAAAATTATTATTTTATAATAAAGGGGGGCAGAAAGTCCTTTGTAAATTAGTATAACTCTTCCTAAGCAAGTACTGCAAAGGTCATAAATTGAAGAGTGATTATGGGAGGCAAGTTCCAAAAAAAAACTTCAAGTTTTTATGTCATTAATCATTCAGATATCTCTTGGAAAAAGAATATAAGAATTCTTTTAAAAATTCAAAACAACTAATTCATTTGTAGCATCATACTCATTGATATGGTGGATTTCTTCTGTGCTTCTTTTAATGGGTTTGTATGCTGAATTTCTGGGATCTTGATTATTATATGTCTGGAAGTAGATTTCTTTTGGTTATAGCTGTTTGTAGTTCTATATGCCTCACTTATCTGAATGTGATGTTCTGATCCCATGCTTGGAAAATTTCCTGCTATTACTTCTACAAACAGTTTTTTTAATTTCATTTGTGTTGACTCCTGTGTTTTCAATGACACTTATAAATTTTCTATTGTTTTTCTTTGCATTGTCTTGGAGCTGTTGAATTATTATTTCATGGTGCCTTGTTATTCTTAAGAGATCATTCCTTTGTGATCACTAGCTACAATCGTGTCTTCAAGGTCTGACAGTCAATCTTCAGTTTCATTCAAGTGATTTTTCCAGCTTACAATGAAATTTTTAATTTCCTGGTAATCTCTTTGATAGCACAGTGAGAAAAGGTATAGAAAAAAATAGAAGAGCATAGAAAAATGAAGGAAACTTTGAATGAACAATAGACGAAAGGAATAGAATGCTATCTTGCTATCTTTTCAGAAATTTCAGGTGTGTGTCTTCCAAAATCTTCTGTATCAATGTCTCTTGTACTTGTTCTGGGTGGGCATGGGGCTTGAGGTTGCATTTTGCATTTTCATCTTGTCATTTTCTGGGTCTATTTCATGTTTCTTTATCCCTAAGCAAAATGCTGGTTTGCCTAACTTATCTGGATGTGATATGCCTATTCACTCAAATTTCAGTCTTCTCAATCTCACTAGTCTCACCTGTGCATCATAAGCACCTTAGTCAGGGTCCTACTTTGTGACTGACATTCCTATAGTCACTGGTAGTGGCAGGAGCCAGTCACTTGAGTTCCTTCTACAGGGCTAGTTGGCAAGTTCTGTACCCTCCTTGGGCTGAGTACCCTAGGGGTACTGATGTGAACCAACCCTGGGCTTGTATTGTTACTGCTGCTTCAGACCATTTTCCAGGCCACAATTCCCACCTGTCTATCATGTATCTGGGGCCCCATTGTATTGCTGGGGATTTCACAGGCCCTTGGATGGAGAGCAGGGATGATCCCAGTCCTATTTAATGGGTTTTTATTGTTGTCTTATTTTCATTCAGCTATTTGTCTATGGTTGTTAAAATTCTGTTTTGTCTCTATGAAATTTATAACATTTGTGTTTAGTGTTACAATACCTGAACTTAATGAACACCATTATCCAATCCTCAGTGTAAAGTGTTTTACAATGATATGTCAGATAATTTTCTGATTTCCCTGTGTTGTCATTTTCTAGTATTTTAATTCCATCATGCTTTTAAAGTCACACGTATTTCTCTTATCATTATTGTATCACAATCTAACTCTAAAGCATTTAGGATGTGGTCTCCTTATCCACCCTGCTTGTAAGCATGCAATACTCAGTATTTTACTTCAGGCCTTGATTCACAAAACTCTTGACATTTAATGCTTAAAATTTCACTTCTCTCCTATTTTCTCTATTCTCTCCCACCAGAATTTCTACAGATAAATATTTAAACTCTTTATTCTAGGCACCATATATCTAAACTTTCCTTTAAAATTTCCAGAAACTCTTCATAGCAGCACTTTGTGTTTCACTTATTTAAATAATAACTTGAAAGCTAACAAAATGTAAGTCCCCATAGATGTTCCTTTTAATGAAGTATTTCTTACAGGCACTACATCAGCATG
>PVJX010016622.1:0-39903 GCA_004027295.1 Dolichotis patagonum | reverse complement strand
GCCGATCTTATCTTCACTAATAGTAGCCCCAGGACCTCTTATTCCAGTGGGTTTTTGAGCTTTAGTTTCTTTCTGTGTTGTGAGAGTCTATCTCTCTCTGTTTGGGTCTCTCCAGGGTGTTTTATTCTGGCATTTGAGCTGTCTCTCTCAGAGAGGGTCTCTCTCCTGCTACCTACCAGTCCGCCATCTTGTCTCTTCTCCTGTAATTCTTTTATTGGTTAGATCCTTTTCTGGTTTTGGTATCAGGGTAATGCTTGTGTCTAGGAATTATTTTGTGAGTACTGCTCCCTTCTCAAATTTATTAAGTAGTTTAAGAAGTAGCAGTATTACATCTTCCCTAAATTTCTTATCAAATTTAGTAATGAACCCATCAGGACCTAGGCTTTTCATTGGTAGGGTTTTAATTATATCTTCAAATTCATTGACCAATATTGAGTTATTTAGAATTTCTGTATCTTCTTGATCCAACTTTAATAATTTGTAAGTATCTCAGAATCATTTCATTTCTTCCACATTTTAATTTTATTAGAATATGTATTCTTTAAGTAGATATTGGTGATTTTCTGGATTTCTGCAGGATCTGTTGTGATTTTACCTTTTTTATTCCTAATTGCATGAATTTGAGTCTCTTCTTTCCTTTTTTTGATAAGGCTGGATAAGGGCTTGTCAATTTCACTTAATCTTTCAAAGAACCAACTCTGATTCATTGATTCTTTGTATTGTTTTATTCATTTCAATTGCATTAATTTCTGCTTTGATCTTTATAATTTCCTCCCTCATATGAGCTTATGTTTGACTCAATCTTCCTTTTCTAGAATGTTGAGGTTCAACATTAAGTTACTTATTTGAGCTCACTCTGTTTTTTTGATATGGGAATTCACAGCTATAAATTTTCCTTGTAGGACTGCTTTCATTGTGTCCTGTAAGTTCCAGTATGTTGTATTGATATTACAATTTCATTATAGAAACTATTTAATTTCTAATGTCTAATTAACTGCTCACTAATTCTATCTATGACCCATTGGTTGTTTAGGAGGATGTTATTTAATTTCAATGTGTTTAGGCAGTTTTTTGGATTTATTTTGCCATTAATGTCCAATTCCATTTCACTATGGGCCCATAACACACATGGGATAACTTCAATTCCTTTCCATTTACTTAAGCATGTTTTATGAGCTAGTATATGGTCTATTTTGGAAGCCACCTGTGTACATCTGAGAAGAATGTGTGTGCTGATGTTGTAGGGTAAACACTCTGTAGACATCTACTAAATCCATTTGTTCAAAAGTTTGGTTCAATTCTAATATTTCATTGTAATTTTTTGTCTAGTTGATTTGTCTGATTCTGACAGTGCTATGCTGAGTTCCCTCATTCCAACTGTGTTAGTGTTTATTTGAGCTTTCATGTCCATTGATGTTTGTTTTATATAGTTGGGTGCACTGGTATTTGGTGCATATATATTTATGATTGTTACCTCTTCCTTGTGCATTGTTCCCTTTACAAGGAAATAGTGAAATTCTTTGTCTCTCTGACTCAATTTTGACTTGAAATCCATTGTTTTTAAGAGAATAACTATCCCTGCTATTTTCAGCATTCTTGTTACATGGAGTATTGTTTTCCATCCTTTGATTTTCAGTTCATGAATTTATTTTTTAATTAAGACTGTTTCTTGTATGCAGTATATTGTTAGGTCTTGCTTCTTGATTCATTCTCTCAGTGTGCTTCTTTTGATTAGTGAATTGAGTCCATTAACATTAATGGTTATAACATATATTTTGACTTATTCTCTCATGTTATTTTTCCTTGCTTGATTTGCCTGATGGATTCATTCTGTTGGTGTTCATAGTATTGTAATCTTTGTTATTTCCTTTTAGAGTGTCCTTCAGAATGTTTTGGAATGCTGGTTTGGTGATCATGAGTTTCCTCAGGTGTTCTTTGTCATGGAAGTATCTTATTTCTTCATTAATTTTAAAACATAGTTTTGTGGGGTAAATCAATCTGGGTTGAAGGTTGTTTTCTTTTTTTCTTTTTCTTATTTTCAATAAAATAAAACAAAACAAGACAGAGCAAAGCAAATCAGAGCACAATAATACAAGCAACACAGGACTTCAAAACAAGACAACAGGAAATCAACAATGGCTACCATAATGTCCTTTGTTTTCTTTGAAATAGTTGTCCATATCTTCATACACAATAAAATCAAACAATACAGAATAGAATAAAACCAATCAAAGCAAAAGAATGAAACCATTATAAGACTTCAAAACCAGACAATAGGAAATCAACAATTGTTACCATAATGTATCTTGTTTTCTTCAAAATACTTGTCCATACCTTCACACATAATGAAATCAAATAGTAGAAAATAGACCAAAACCAATCAAAACAAAAGAATGAAAGCATTACAGGACTTCAAAACAAGATACTAGAAAGTCAATGATGATTACCATAATATATCCCATTATCTTCAAAATAACCACCCATACCATCAGACACAGTAAAATCTAACAAAACAAGACAGAACAAAACCAAACCTAACAAAATTATGAAAATGATACAAGAGTTCAAGACAGGACAATAAGAAATTAACAATGGTTACTACCTTCCCCTCCCAGGTGTTTCTACCCTTATCACGTTCATAATACCTATTGTACTATTTGGATACCACTAACTCCTGTTTTTTTTATGCTAGGTTCATCAATTTGAGTTCAAATCATTTCACCCATGAACATGCTCTCCAGTTGCATCCATTTACCTACAAGTGTCTCAAGATTATCCTACTTTATAGCTGGATAGCTCACCACTGTATGAAAATCCATTCTGCAGTAGATGGGCAAGTTACCCTTGCTTTTTTCTAGTCTCCTGTGACACGAAACAATTATTTTCTCTCCTTTGATTTTCAGTCTATGAATTTCCTTTTGAGTTAAATGTGTTTCTTGTATACAGTATATTGATGGATCTTGTTTCTTGATCCACTCTTTGTTTCTTTTTATTGCTGAATTGAGGTCATCTTCATTAATGGCTACAATCAGCATGCATTGGTTCATCTCTGCCATGCTATCCTCCTGCTGTAGGTCCTCCAATTTTCCCCTGCATTCAGTTGCCTATCTTGTTTAGCAATCCTCCCCTGCTGCTGTTCCTGGAACCATGGGCATCTTTATCTCTCTCTAGAATATCCTTCAGCACTCTCTGTAGTGTTGGTTTGGTGATCATGAATTCCTTCAGTTGTTCTTTATCATGGAGCTATATTATATTTTTATCAATTTTGAAAGATAGTTTTTCAGGGTACATCAATCTGGGTTGGAAGTTGTTTTCTTTCAGGATTTGAAACACTTCACTTCAAACTCTTCTTGACTTCATGGTTTGTGTAGATAAGTCTACCATGATTCTAATTAGTGTTCTTTCACAGGTGGTCTGTTTCTTTTCTCTAACAGCCTTTAATATTCTCTTCTTGTGCTGAATTTCTGGGATCTTGATTACTATATGTCTGGGTATAGGTTTACCTTTGGTTATGGCTAGTTGGAATTCTATATGCCTCACTTATCTGTATGCCAGATCCTTTTCCCATTGTTGGGAAGTTTTTTACTATTACTTCTGTAAATAGCCTTTTTATTTCATTTGTGTTGACCTCTGCTTCTTCACAGATACCTATCACTCTTAAATTATTCTTCTTTGCATTGTCTTGCAGCGCCATTGAATTGTTATTTCCTGGTTCCTTGTCATTTTTAAGAGCTCTTTCCTCTCATGATCAATAGGTGCAAACCTGTCTTTAAGGTCTGAAAGTTTATCTTTAGTGTCTTTCAAGTGGTTTTCCAGCTTTAAATTGACTTTTTAAGTTCCTGGCTATCTCTTTGAATGTTTCATGTATTGTAATACCTTTCTATATTATTCATTCAAGGTTTTCATCATTTTCCTATGCTCCTATTTTTTATCTATGTCTTCTATAGATTTGATCAGCCATTCTTTCACTGTGTTTGTGATTTCCTCCTTTATCTGAGACATTATTTCTGATATGATTATGTTTACAGTATTAAGAAGTTATTTCTTTACTTCAGTTGCTATCCTCTTGGAGATTTCAACTGTGTGACTTCCATTTTATTCCATGACTCCAAGACTTGTGTTGTGTGGGCTGGAGGTCCAAGATTGCCTCTTGCTCCTTCATCTTGACATTCTTCTGCATTTCTCACAACAAGACAGTTGTGGGATTCCAGACACTTGCTGCATTGGCTGCCTCTACTTGGTATATAGGGGAATGGGACAGGCACCTGGGTTTCTCTGACCCTAGGTTCCCAGGGAGGTAGCAGGGTGTAGGGAAGAGCTTCTCCAGACCTGTGCAGCTATACTGGAGCTTCTCTGATGGCCAGGGATACATGGTGGTGGGGTTGCTTCTCTCAGCCTGGGACTCCTGTGATTGTGGCAGGCACACAGAGGTGTGTTTTTCTGATTCTCCCAGTGGGTGCTGGATGCCTGAAAGAAACAAAGGTCTCCAGTGGTAGCCTGAGGGTGCATGGGACTTATCTGGCTGCATGTCCCTGCTTATGCTGGTTCCCACAGGAAACAAGCCTTCAGATGATGGCAGCCAGCAAGCAGAGGCAGATCTGGCTGAGTCCTGGAAGTTGTTTTCTTTTAGGGCTTGAAATACTTCACTCCAAGCTCTCCTTGACTTGAGGGTTTGTGCTGAGAAAGCAGCTATGATTCTGGCTTTCCTTTATAGATGATGTTTCTTTTCTCTAACAGCATTTAATACTCTGTTCTTCTGTTGAATTTCTGAAATCTTGACAATTATGCTTTGATGTAGAATTTTTTGTTCATGGTTAATTGGAGTTCTATCTGCTCACTTATCTGTAAGTCAAATTCTTTTTCCCTACTTGGAAAATTTTCTGCCATGACTTCTATTGACAGAATTTTTATATTATTTGTGCTATCTCCTGATTTTTCATTGACTTCATTCAATATTATATTATCTTCTTTGCATCTTCTAGTAGCAGCTGGACTGATTTTTTTGTGATTCCTTGCTATTTTTAAGAAATTTTTCTTTTCATGACTGCTCACCACAATTCTGTCTTCTATACCTGAGATCCTGGTCCTACATTGTCTCATTCTGCTGCATATACTCTCAATGGAATTTCTAATCTCTTGGATGTCTGCTTGAATCTGTTTCATGGATTACATTTCTTTTTTGTATTTGGTATTCATCATTTTCATCATTTTCCTAAGCTCATTTATTGTTTTTAATCTGTGTCTTCCTTAGAGCCACCAAGCATGTATTCCATGATGGCTACCATCTCTATAGTTATATGAGAAATTATTTCTAATTTGATATTTTCTAGAACCTTACTAATCTGCTTTGTTAATTCTGCTGTTACCACTTCAGAGAGTACAGGTAGGTGACTTGGATTTTTCCACCTCTTTGTCATTTTGTTGTTGTTTTTAATTTAATTCCTGGGGAGACACTTGTAAATTGTTTATGATTAATAGTTTCCTTGCTAGTATTTACAATCTTTAGTAACTGACTACTTCTCAGAGATGTCTTCCAAGTGTATCTGGCTTTTGGATTCTGAATCAGTGGTAAGGTCCTACCTCTTCAATATATTGGAGATGAGAAGTTGCTGCCTCCTTGGCCCAGGCATTGGTTTTTAGGCACTAACTTATAGTATTTTCATGATCTTTAGGCAATCTCAGTCTTAGATACCAGGAAGAATAACTGGTTACAACAATTATGTTTGTTTAGCTAAAGTGTTATGATCAACAATAATAATAGCATCAAATACAGTCTAGAAAATGACAAACAGGTAACTCTTTTCCACTTTTAATTGTATCAGCTAGATTTGTGGCTACATAACAATCTTCTAAAATGAACTAGAAAATGGTAGGCAGTAAATAATCCCCTGATGTGGCAATTTTACCTTCAGGAGAAAATTTTAAAAGGGATTAGAAGGAAAATAGAGAAATAGAAGAAAAGGAAGAGATTAAAAGTAAAACTGGAAGACAAAGGTAGATCATGCAAACTTTGGGAAACTAGTGAAGAAGGCAGAAAGGAAAGAGAAAAATAAAAAGAACAGAGCAGAGCAACACCAAAATAAAACCAAAAACTATGCTCACACTCATATAAAAATGAGAAGAAATAATCAAGAAAGAACCAAAAAAAGAAAATAAAAGAAAAATAAGAAAAAATCCACTTGAAGGTGTGCCTCTCCTGTCACAGGTGGACAATGTAGACAGAAAGAGTCTAGATCCAAATTAATTAATACTGAAAGCCAGCTGTAGCCTTACTGAGAGTTGTTGGATAACTTCAGTGAGCCCATACCTTTAGTTTCACTGAAGTTCAGGCTGGTTTCTGGCTGTGAGGTTGGAAGAAGACCCACTCAGCCTGAAGCAGTCCATGGGCCTCCTCTGACTTGAACTTGGCTCCCTGAAAGCTCAAACTCTGCTCCTTGACTTTCCGTTGAACTCTGATCCCTTTCCATGGCACTGGGAGATGCTGGGTGGAGCCAATAATTGCTCTGAGTTTCAAACTCAGTTGACCCCCACCAAGATGGCTGCCAGGGGGGACATCTAAACCCAAATAACCTACCAGTCACAGAAGTCTTCTCCATCTACTGCTCCATTTCACTGGTGAGTTTCTCTGTGGAGGCTGCTGGGGTCACCAGTAGTCACCATGGGTCTGCTGGTTTGAGCAACTCCTACTATGCTGTGAGTCCAGGCTCAGCGAGGAAGTGCCAAGTGCCACCTCTTCCTGCTATGAAGTCTCTGCTTTCACTCTCCCAGTGGGCTTCAGTTTCACTTTAGATCTTTCCTGAATTCTAGGGATCTACCTCCCTCCTTTGCCTTCTCACATTTCTATATTACAGTATGTGGGCACCAAATCTGAGAGAGACTTTCTCTGTTGCTACCACTCCACCATCTTCCTAAAAGTCCATACTTATATTTATCCTTTAAGACTTGCCTTATCAAAATATCCTTTCTTTGGTCATTCTCATCACACTTTCTATCTCCCTTTTTTTCCTATCTGACCCCCAAAAATTATTTGTCCTACAGCATTTTGCATCCAGTAATATTTGCTTTACAGTTACTCTTTATTTTTAAAAAATCATAACCAATGAGCATTGTTTGATCACTCAGATGGTGGGTTTGTGCTGTAAGCACCTATTAAGCTAAACTGTATTTTCCACACTTGAAGTTCTCTTTGTTGTATGTTTCTGATTAGCATATACCATAGTCCAATGAAGTTCACAGAGTAGAATAAATGCAAGGCTATTTTTGTAGCTGGTGTGTAATTTTGATGATCGATAGATGCACCTCCATGCCATGAAGAAGCAGCTGGCTTCCTTCAGTCAGTGGACTTCCGAGCCACAAGTGTGTGTTTGCTTCATGATGAAGGGCCTAGATTTCTAGATGTTTTCTCTTCACTGCCAAGATAAGAGACAACAAGGACAGAGCAGATTTCAGTCTGTGCTCAAGAGAGCTCAAGTTCATGAATTTCAGCATGCCGGCACTCCTTCATTCCTGACCATCTCCTCTATGGACTACAAGTGCCATCATCCAGGCAGACCCAGGCTTACAGAAAACATGTCACCAGTTCACAGCTGTCTGAGACTCTTCACTGAACAAACTCCTACTGGTGTTGCTTTTCGGCTTGAACTTTAATTTTGTTTAGAAAGAAAAGAAAAACAACCAAACAAAACAGAAAAAGGGTATCAATAATACAGAATTCCAAAGGGAAAAAAAACAACAAAAAAAAACACTAAGAAATCACTAGTTGATAAGTTACATACTGTCATCTTGGAAATGGTTGTTCAAGTTACAAAATTAAAGCATACAAAGTAGACATTCAAACAGTGACACTATTAACAGTCCTGCTCAACAATCTAACAAAACAGTAGTATGGTTATCTATCTTCCACACTTAAACATACATGCAGTTATATCCTTTAGAGCACTTTCTTATGCTCTCTTTTCTACAGTAGCAATTATGCATTTTGGGTTTTATTACTCCTACAGTTCTTATTACATTTTTTTTATTTTAAAGAGAATAAAACAAAACAGGGCAGAACAAAGCAGATCTGAACAGAACAACATAAGCAACACAACACTTTACAATAAGACAACCAGACATTAACAGTAGTTGTCAAAATATCTCTTTCTCTGCTATAGTTCAGCATAGTTTCAGATACAATAATATCAAACATAAACACAATAGTATAAAACCGTTCAAGAGAATGAAAGAATTACAGGACATTCTAAACCGAATAACTATGGTCAATGGCTACTATAATATCTCATTTTCAATAAAAATCTATCTAATAAAAAGATTTGTTTATACTATCACATATATTAAAATCCCAAGAAGACACAACATGATAGAACCGATGGTAATAGCAGAGTAGAAGCATGGTAGGACTTCTAAGCAAGATGATATTAAATCAGCAGTGGCTGCCATCATGTTTTGTTTTCTTCAAAACCCCTCTTCATACCATCATGCCTAAAAAAGTCAAACAAAACAGAATAAAACCATTCCAACTGATGAATGAAAACATTGAAAGGCTTCAAAGCTATGAGATGGGGACTCAGGATTACCGTAAAATCTTGTATACTCTTACCAACTCTCATACTAGGGAGACTATACGGTATTTACACATGTGAGTTTGGTTTATTTCACTTATGAGTATGGTCTCAAGTTGTGTCCATTTATTTATAAATATCTCAATGTGATCATTCTTACAGCTGAGTAGTACTCCATTGTATAAAAATACCACAACTTTTTAATCCATTCCTCAGTTGATGGGCATTTAGGTTATTTCCAAGATCTGACTATTACAAATTGTGCTGCTATAAACATGGGTGCACATATATCACTGTGGCATGATGGTTTCAGTTCTTATGGGAATATGCCTAGAAGCAGAATAGCTGAGTCAAATGGGTCTTCCAAACCCAGCTTTTTGAGGAATCTCCAGATTGACCTCCACAGTGGCTGCACCAGTCTACACTCCCACCAACAGTGCAGAAGAGTTCCTTTTTCCCCACAGCCTCTCCAGCACTTGTTGTTGGTAGATTTTTCTATCCTGGCCATTCTTTCTGGGGTGAGATGGAATCTCAGTGTAGTTTTAATTTGCAATTCTCTCATGACTAATGATGATGAACATTTTTTCATGTATTTATTTGCCATTCGTATTTCTTCATTTGAGAACTGTGTATTCATTTCAGATGCCCATTTTTGGGTTGGGTCTTTGGATTTCAAGGGCCTGATTTTTTTAAATTCTTTGTAAGTTCTGGACAGAAGTCCTTTATCTGAGGGACAATCCATTAAGATTTTTTCACAATTTGTGGGTTTTCTTTTCCTCTGCTGGAAATCTCTTTTGACATACAGAAACTCTTTACTAAGATGTGCTCCCAGTTATTGATTCTGGGAAGTATATCTCATGCAGTTTGATTCTTGTTCATGAATTCTCTACCTACCCCTGTATCTTTGAGGTTTTTGCCTACTTTGTCTTCCAACAGATTTAGTGTTTCTGTTTTGAGATTTAGATCTTTGATCCATTTAGATTTTAGTTTAGTACATGGTGATAGGCATGGGTCTAGTTTTAGTCTTCTGCATATGGATAGCCAATTTTTCCAGCACCATTTGTTGAAGAGACTGTCATTCTTCCAGCAAACATGTTTGCCCCCTTTATGAAAGACAAGGTGGTTGAGTGAGTTTGTGGTTGTGGTTGTATCTTCCACTCTATTCCATTGATCTTCAGGTCTGTTGTTATTCCAGAACCATGTTGATTTTATTACTGTAGCTTTGTAGTATAATTTCAAATCAGGGATTGTGATGCCTCCTGCCTTGCCTTTGCTGCTTAGAATTGCCTTTGCTATTCCAGGTCTCTTCTGGTTCCAGATGAATTTTAGGAGTGATTTCTCTAGATCTATGAGGTATGTTAGTGGTATTTTGATTGGGATTGCGTTGAATCTGTATAGTAATTTTGGGAGAATAGCCATTTTCACAATGTTTATTCTTCCTATCCATGAACAGGGGATGTCTTTCCATTTTCTGAGGTCCTCTTCGATTTCCTTTTTCAGGGTATTATAATTTTCCTTGTATAGCTCTTTTACTTCTTTCATGAGATTAATTCCTAAGTATTTCATTTTTTTGGATGCTAGTGTGAAGGGTGTGGCTTCTTTTACCTCTCTTTCAGTATTTTTGCTGTTAGTGTATAGGAATGCTATTGATTTTTGAGTATTGACTTTGTATCCAGCTACATTGTTGAATTTATTTATTATATCTAGGAGTTTTTCAATGGAGTTTCGGAGGTCTTCTATGTAAAGTATCATGTCATCTGCAAATAATGATAATTTAACTTCCTCTTTTCCTATCTTTAGTCCTTTTATTTCTCTTTCTTGTCTAATTGCTCTGGCTATCTGAGGACTGCTTTCATTGCATCCCACAAATTCTGGTAAGTTGTGTTTGTATTTTCATTTGCTTGTATTTCCAGTACTATGTTGAATAGGAGCGGTGATAGGAGATATCCTTGTCTTGTACCTGATTTTAAGGTAAAGGCTTTCAGTTTTTGGCCATTTAATATGATACTGGCTGTAGGTTTGTCATAGATGGTCTTTATCATATTGAGGTAAAGACTATCTATTCCAATTCTCTGTAAGGTTCTTATCATGAATGAGTGTTGGACATTATCAAAAGCTTTTTCTGCATCTATAGAGATGATCATGTGGTTCTTACTTTTGGCTCTATTGATATGGTGAATTACATTTATTGATTTATGTAAATTGAGTCATCCCTGCATTCCTGGGATGAATCCCACTTGTCAGGGTGAATAATCTTCTTGATGATTTACTGTATCCTGTTTGCTAATATTTTATTGAGAATTTTTGCATCTATGTTCATTAGGGAGATTGACCTATAGTTGTCTTTTTTAGTTGGGTCTTTCTCTGGTTTTGGTACTAGAGTAATATTTGCTTCCAGGAATGATTTAGGAAGAATTGCTTCCCTTTTAATTTCATTGAGGACTTTCAGGAGTGTCGAAATTAAGTCTTCTTTGTATTTCTTGTAGAATTCTGCAGTGATTCCATCTGGGCCTGGGCTCTTCTTTGTTGGCAAGGACTTAATTACATTTTCAATTTCAGTAATAGAAATTGGGTTATTCAGCAGTTTTACATCTTCCTGATCCAGCTTTGGTAGTTCATATGTATCTAGGAATTTGTCTATTTCTTCAGTGTTATCGATCCTATGAGAGTAGAGGTTTTCAAAATAGGTGTTGATGATCTTCTGTATTTCAACTGAGTCTGTAGTAATTTCATCTTTTTCATTCCTTATTGCATGAATTTGAGTATTTTCTTTCCTTTTTTTAATAAGGTTGGCCAGGGGTTTATCAATTTTATTTATTCTTTCAAAGAACCAACTCTTTGATTCATTGATCCTTTGTACTGTTTTCTTAGTCTCTATTGCATTAATTTCTGCTCTAATCCTTATAATTTCCTCCCTTCTTTTGGCTTTGGGCTTGGCTTGCTCTTCTTTTTCTAGATGTAGCATCAGGTTGTTTATTTGTGTTCATTCTGTCTTCCTGATGTGGGAACTCAGTGCAATAAATTTTCCTCTGAGGACTGCTTTCATTGCATCCCACAAATTCTGGTAAGTTGTGTTTGTATTTTCATTTGCTTGTAGATATTGTTTAATTTCTTCTTTAATTTCCTCCATGACCCACTGATTGATCAAGAGTCTATTACTCAGTTTCCATGTGTTTGTGAGGTTTTTGCAGTTGCTTTTGTCATTAATTTCTAATTTCATGGCACTATGATCCGATAACATGCATGGGATAATTTAAATTCTTTTGCACATACTTAAATATGTTCTGTGGGCTAGTATATGGTCCATTTTAGAGAATGTCCCATGTACTGCTGAGAAGAATGTATACACTGATGTTGTTGGGTGGAAAACTCTATATACATCTATCAAGTTCACAGGTGTGATTCAGTTCTGTTATTTCTTTGCTGATTTTCTGTCTAGTTGATCTGTCCCTCTGTGTCAATGGTGTGTTAAAATCTCCTGTTATAACTGTGTTATTGCTTATTTGACTTTTCATTTCTGTTAATATTTGCTTTGTATAGCTGGGTGCTCTGGAATTTGGTATATATACATATATATATATTTTTTTTTTTAAATTTTTTAATTTTTTTTTTTTTTGGTACCGGGGATCGAACTCACAACCTCGCACTTGCCAGGCAGGTGCTTATGCCACTGAGCTAAATCTCCGGCCCCCTGGTGCATATATATTTAAGATTGTTATCTCTTCCTCTTGAAGTTTTCCCCTAACTAGTATGTAGTGACCTTCTTTATCTCTTTGGATCATTCTTGGTTGGAAGTCACATTGTATGCAAACAGGATTGCTACTCCTGCTTTTTCTTTTTTTGTTTTCTGTTGCGTGAAGTATTGTTTTCCATCCTTTGACTTTCAGTCTATGGGTTTCCTTTTGAGTAAGATGGGCTTCTTGTAGACAGCATATGGTTGGATGTTGTTCCTTGATCCATTCTGCCAGTCTGTTTCTTTTGATTGATGAGTTGAGGCCATTTACATTAATGGTTATAACTGATATATTGGTTTATTGTTGACATGTTATCTTTCTGCTGTTGTATTTTTAGCTTTCCATTCTATTTAATTGTCTGCCTTGCTTGGTGGTTTTATCCTATGTGTATCTAGAGTGTCTTTCAGTATTCTGTATAGGGTTAGTTTGGTGTTCATGAAGTTCTTCAGCTGTTCTTTGTCATGGAAGTATCTTATTTCTCCATCCATTTTGAATGACAGTTTTGCAGGGTACGTCAGTCTGGGTTGGAAGTGGTTTTCCTTTAGGATCTGAAATACTTCACTCCACGCTCTTCTTGACTTCATTGTTTGTGTTGAGAAGTCTGCTATGATTCTGATAGGTTTTCCTTTATAGGTGATCTATCTTTTCTCTCTAACAGCTTTTAGTATTCTGTTCTTATGGTGGGTTTCTGGGATGGTGGTTATTATGTGTCTGGGTGTAGTTTTATTTTGGTTATGGCTATTTGGAGTTCTATATACTTTACTAATCCAAATGTAAGTTTCCATTCTCATGTTTGGGAAGTGTTCAGCTATTACTTCTGGAAACGTCCTCTTGATATCATTTGGGCTGTCCTCTTCTTTTTTATTTGTCCTTATTAATCTTATGTTATTTATTTTTGCATCATCTTGTAGCTGTTGGATTGTTATTTCCTGATTCTTTGTTATTTTTAAAAGATCTTTCCTGTTCACTAGCTGCAATCTTATCTTCGAGGTCTGAGATTCTATCTTCACTTTCATTGAGGCAGTTTTTAAAGCTTTCAATAGCATTTCTGATTTCCTGTATATCTCTTTGAATCTGCTTTATGTATTCTGCTTGTTTCTTATAGTGTTCATTCAGGGATTCTATCTGTTTGCTTTGTTCCTCTATTTTTTTAGCTGTGTCTTCACTAGATGTGTTCACTATTTCTTTCACTACTTTTATCATTTCTTCGTTTACCTGGGCAATTATTTCTAATTTGAATAGCTCCATAGCTTGCCCTAGTTGCTTCTTTATTTCAGTTGATATCATTTCAGTCATTTCAGGTGTATGGCTTCTATTTTCTTCTATGTACATGGCTCCCAGGCTTTCTTGGGATGGGCTGGTGATTTGAGCCTGCCTTTTGGTCTTTCTTTTTGTCATTTTTCTTTATTTCCTTGGTTTGAGTGGTGTTCCAAAGCTTCCTCTGGGTGTGTCACAAATCTCCTACTGCACTCTCAGCTATTGGAGCAGTCTCAGCTTCTCTGCCAGTACTTGGCTCCCTGGGGCAAACTCCACCCCTCTGCAGATTCTTGGCTCTCTTAATTGAGATGCAGAAGCTGGGCATGAAGAACTGGGGCTAGCAGAGCCCCAGGGCACAATCCCTCTGCTTGAATTTTAATTGATGCATCTTACTATGTATGCTAAGTTTGGAGGAACTAAGAGTTTTACAACACAATTTTTGTTATGGTTTGTGTTTGGATGTCCCCAAAAAACCTCATTCAGTTATGGGGGTTGGGCTTTTCAGAGGCAGCTGAATTGAGAGTTTGTGACTCTACATGGCCCATGGTCCAATGCTAAGATTAAGGGCTTGAATGCCACACCCATCTTAGGGTGTGTAACCTGCATAAAAGTAAAGGGAGAGAAAGACTTGTCTTTTTTTTGTTGTTGTTTATTGCTGTCTTATTCTGCCCAAGCCACCATGAAATGTTGCCCTCTGCCATGCACTATCCTGCCTTGGATCCAGCCAATTATGAACTAAAAAATCTACAAACTGTGAGCTGAATGAGCCTTTCCATCTTTAATCTTGTGTGTCCAAATATTTTGTACCAGCAATGAGAAAAAAGTAACTAAGACAGAATTTGGTACTAGAATGAATTCATTTCTGTGATTATATCAGAAGCCTTTGGGAATAGCTTGTGGAAAGAGTTTAGAAAGTTTCAGAGATGCCAGCTTGATAAGTAGAGTGGGAACATCTTAGGTTATACTCTATGGGAGAGCCTTGTCAGGCACCAGAAGACCAGAAGGCTAATAGAAATCCTACTGGTAAAGACCAGACTTGGGAAGTTTCTGCTGGTAAGAAGGACTGTATTGGCTGTTAAATTCCAGAATATTTGTGTTATGATTTCACAGAAAGTTTGTCTACATTTTTCTTGTGTTGAGAGACCTTGTCTGAGACTGAGATTAAGGGCAGCAGACTAATTAATCTGGCAGAAGAAATTTCAAGGCAGTTTAAGTTTGATGCTGTGACTGGTTGTTGCTGGAAACTTTTAGCCAGATCTATGTTGAGAATCAAGAGCAAAGATCCCCAGCAAAATGATTTATGATATTGTGAATTTGTCCAGAAAGGAAGATCCAGTAAATCTGTGGACTGTGAAGGTACAGTAGAGAAGATCTTGATTGCAGAGAAGAATAGGAGAACAGAAAAGATGGCCTGAACACATCACAATAAAGACTCCACTCTTTGCAGTCTCAAAATTACAGAAGTGAAAGACTTTACTTTGAGAAAAAAAAGCCAGATCACTATGTTCTGGAATTGTTGCAATGGAGGGTATAGCTCAGTGGTAGCACATTTGACTGAAGAATTGTTGCAGCATAGAGAATTTGTTCCTCAAAATTTAATTCAGAGTACTCCATGATCCAGACACTTGACCATTGCATCCAAGAGAGAGGGAAGCCTGGCTATTGCTGCAGCAGGCAGCAGACATTGGCACTCTCTATGTGGTGTTGGTTTTAGATGCACACAGAAGAGTTGTGGAGTCAGAAAGACTTCCACTCATATTTCAGAAGGTCTGAGAAGCCAGGCAGTGTGCTCCTGAGAAGGCAGGATGTGAATCTGTGATTGTGAAATGAAAGGTGCAGTGGAGATTCCAGAAGTCTGGAGAAGGCAGGAATGTGAATCAGCTGAGAAAACCTACAAAGAGGGAGCACAGCCAGCCTAACAGAGAAGCCATAGGAGCTACAACCACCAGCAGTGCTATCAGGGTAGAACCACTCGAACCATTTGGAGTGCACATCTTGTCACAGATTGTCTTCGATGCTGCACATGAAACTACAGGACTTTATGGCTGCCCTCCTGGATTTTGGAGTTGGTTTGGCCCCATTACTTTGTATCTCCCTGGTTGTAACTTTTCAAATGGAAATGCCTGTCTTGTGCCTTTGAATGCTAGTTTTTAACTTTCTTTTCATTTGCACAGAAGCTTGCAGCTAAGAGTTCATCTTAGATACCAGAGAAAACTTGGGACTTGAACTTTTCAGCAATGCTGAAACTCTTAAGACTTTGGCAATTCTTCAAAATGAACTAAATGCATTTTGCATAAAGGAATTTATATGAATCTTTGGGGAGCAAATATGGAATGTTATGATTTATATTTGGGTGTCCCCCCAAAGCTTCATGAAGTCATGGGCTGTGGGCTTTTTAGAGGCAGCTGAATCTAGAGTTTGTGATTAATTCACATTCCAATGCTAGGATTAAGTGTGTGAGTGCTATACTCACTCTAGGGTGGGTAGCATGCATACAATATAAGGGACAGAATGAAGCATGTCTCACTTTCTTGTTACTTTTGCTGTCTTCCATTGCACCAGCCACCATGAACTGTTGCCCCTCTACCATGTGCCACCTTGCCATGGAGCCAGCCAGTTAAGGAGTGAAACCTCTATGAACTGAGCTAAATGAACCTTTCCTCCTTTTACCTTGGGTGTCAGGTATTTTGGCTCAGCCAAAAAGAGAAAAGTAACTAAAACAGTCCTTGACCTCAAGATAATTAAAATGCAAATGAGGGAGCACAATCACATATGTGTGATTTGTTTCCTCAAATAGATAGCATGCTTTTGAAAGAAAAAAAAGCCTTCCATATGAAATGAAGTTTCTCACTAAAACTCATCAGGCCCAATGTAGCAAGAGGAACTTAGAAATATTCCTAAGTCAAAGTACTTTCTTCTCAGGTAAAGATCATCAATTTACCAGCCACCTTCTGGAGTGAAAGTCTCATTCAGAGTATCCCCAGATCACAGCAGATGGGAATAGCATGTTTCTGAAGCAGGTCTCCCTCAGATCCCTCTGTATTAATCACTGTTGGTTGGCTTCATGTCTCTGTAGGACTTAGCCTGGGCAGATGGTGGACATGCCTCCTATGTTGTTTTAAATTTTTCCCCAGAATCAGCACAAACTGTATTCCAAGATTAAACCCATTAGAGCAAGAAGAAAGCACTTATTTTGAAAGAGTTGGTGCTTATCCTTTTCTTGCTCCT
This sequence comes from Dolichotis patagonum, assembly GCA_004027295.1. Taxonomy (NCBI): domain Eukaryota; kingdom Metazoa; phylum Chordata; class Mammalia; order Rodentia; family Caviidae; genus Dolichotis; species Dolichotis patagonum. Next base: position 23,123 of record PVJX010016622.1, on the reverse strand, counting down.
CAGTTAGTAAGAATAAAGCCTTTCTGTGACTGTATCCATAGGGAGATGAAGGTGCAGGCAGCTCTACCAAACCCAAGCTATCTGTTCATCTTGCAAAAATAGAACAGCATCTTGTGGCTCAGAGATTTATTTCCAGAGCCTGCCTATTCTTTTCTAGAGGCATAAATTAGGTTCTTTTCAGTCACATTAAGAGGAACCTAATTGCATAATTCATTCCATGTATACTTTTCCATCTTTAACAATTCTGATCCTGTCAAAAGTAAAAGCCAATCTTACCGTGGTTGAGTTAATATAGTGTTTTGTGTGAACACAACCCCTTTATATGGGAATATCAAAGTCATTATTTCTAATATTTTCACAACAACCTGCAAAGTATGCAGGTGGTGAGTATTATTATTCATAGCAGATGGAAAAGACAAATCACACTGCTCAGATGAGAATAGGACTGGTTATTCTGACTCCTTGATAATTCTTTTCCACCTTTTGTCACCTTGTCATTGTTTTCCTCACTCTATTCTTGAATTGATATAAGAAATTCAGAAATAGTGCAGCAAATTGGATATACTTCTACAGACAAGAGTCTGGTGGGTGTGGTGTACTCACCAGAAATGTAACCTAGAACCTCAAGTTCCTTTCTCCTCAGAACTACCATAATATTATGAAGCACTTGGCTATTGACTAAAACTCTACAAATTATGGTCCTGGCAATGGAACAGATTACTCACTCTTTATATTAATCGGATCGCTGTCATTAAAAAATACTAAAGACTATATGTCTTAAACAACAGATACTTATGCTCTCACAATTAGTAACACTGGGAATCCACAGTCAAGGTTCCCACCAATTAAGTTCCTGTTGAGCCTCTCTTCCTAGTTGGCAGATTTCCCCCATCTGTGTATATGGTGGAGGTAAAAAGATGAGTTCTCCGGTGTCTCTTCTTGTAAGAACACTAATTCTATCATGAAGAGCTCACTCTCATGACATCATTGAAGCCTACTTCTCTACCATAGGATGTTCTGAAGTACAAATACACTGCACAGCACTACCAAACCTTGAGACAACCTCACTGTATACCACTATCCAACCCCAGTCTTTAAATGCATTAAGGTTCCTGAATCTAGTAGGATCTAAACCAAGGCAGGCAGAATATGAGTCCAGTGACACAGGATATAACATGTTGGCAGAGCTCAGGTATCACCCATAGCTATTCAATTGCATGCTCTGCATAGCACCTGAGGGACCCCGAAGCTGAGATCTGACTTTCCACTATGGTTTTAAACCCTGAGGAACTGTGATCACTAAGTGAGAGCACTGTAAGACACCCTATTCCAGAAGGAATGAAGATAAATCTGTTCCAGACAGTTCTTCCTTGTCTAGGTATGCTAAATTTTTAGCATATTGTATAGTTGTCTTGAGAACTACAAACAAGAGGAGCTGAGTCAGCCACATCTATCCAGCAGCCTATCTTCCTACACACCCCCCTCTAAATACCATTCCATTAGGGCTGGGGTTCAATGTATAAATTTGGGGATCACAATTCAGTTCATGCTATCCTCTACTTACTTTATGAAGGAAACATGGACCTGGGTCCACTCCCTTTCATACTGTCATATTAAACATCACATCTTGGCCTCTATCCTCCTGGGAGCATCCTGTTCCTCTAGCAATGTGGTTTATGAATCAGGGCACTTCTTTATCACCACTGCATAACTACTTGCAACTCATGCTTTCTCATATGTGAAAGGCTTAGATTTCTCTTCTATAGTCATGTTCACTCCTCCAACAGCAGCCACAATTTTAATTGAGCAGAATCTCCATGTGTATATTTCATCCAAGACATGAATTTGTGTTCATTTTCTTTACTTAGATTATCTACTTTTATAGGAATCTTCATCCATTCTTATAATCACAAACCAGACTTTGATGAAATTCCACTATCAGGCCACATCTACCTGTCTTTCTAGCTTGTGTTATAGCCCTACTTCTATGTTCTCCAGAAGCAGCAATGTGTTTTCCACTCCATCTCTTTCCTTTAGTCCCTTTTATCTTTCTTCCCATCTATCTAGGATGTTTTTGCTTGCATCAAAAATATCCTCTAAAAACTTTATGCATACAGAGTGGGCTTTTGGAAGACAATTAGATTATGGGGAGCTCATCTCATCAATGTATTAACCTATTAATGCTGGAGGTAGGGCTAGGTTGGATGAAATAGACCATGGATCCCTGTCTTTGAAGGATGTATCTTCTTCGTGGCTCTTCTTTACTCTCTGCTTCCTGGTTGTCATTGGGGGTGATTGGCTTTCTTCCATCATATCCTTCTAATCTGATGTTTCTTCCCTGGAGTCAAGTGACCATGGACTGGAACCTCTGCAACCATGAGCCAAAGTAAAGTTTTCTCCTTTAAATTATCTACGTGAGGTATTTTATTCTAACAATGGAAAAGTTGACTAATACAAAGGGCTATATGGTATCCCTTTAAAACGTTGTTCTAAACTCTCTGTTGTCCTTTTTTGTATCCATTTGAAGTGCCAAATTGTTGAATGAACCCAACTATCTACACAAGGTGCTTAAAATCTGGTGGAGAAAATAACCAGACAGGTCAGAACCATCATAATTGTGTACTTGTCAACCTCAGCTGGCCTGTCTTCACTCATTCTTATCAGAGGCTCTACTTCACAGAAAATATCAGTTGTTATAGACAGTAATCCCTGAACTTCTATCAACCCTCAATAACCAGCCCTTACATGCAGAATCGGTCAATTCCATTTTCTCACTCATCATGAAAACCGTATTTTCAAACTGACATTTCTCTCACAACTTTAAGCCAGGTGTCTTGCTTTACCCTAGCTGTGGTTAATGAACTAATTGTAAAATTCAGTGTGGAACACCCAGTTGAACTGATGAGGCATGGTTCTGGGTGTGGAAGACCTACTTTAAGAAGGGTTGTTGTCAGAGTGGTACTAAAAGGAGAACAGAAAGAAAGGATTTCAGCTGAACTTCCTGGGAGGAGCTTGCTTGTTACTGCTTTTCTTCAAAGGCATTTCCATGGTTTTTCTTTAAAAGAGTTTGGCTCTTTTCTTTCTTTGGGGGAGCTTCAGTCATCATCTTTATCATAGACACCATCTCCTGGATTCCAGAGTAGATACCTCAGCCTTCTGGCACAGATCCTGCAGCCTTTTGGCACAATTACCAGCACCAGCCCTTGGGCCTTTTTGATGCATGTTCTTTGGTCTCCCATCACCTATCCTTCAACCTCTTGATACAGACTTGCAAGGGACCTTGCTATCTGCTCCCAGATTCTTCAAGTTTCATTGCTCAGGCAGACATTTTGCATTCTTTTACATCTGACTCTAATAAGCATTGACTAATGCACTAACTCTCCTATTATACAGAAAAAACAGAAGTCATTAGCTAAAAATCAGCAGTCACCACTGAGTAACCTGTATGCTGTGTGAACCTTTTCCTCAGTTTTTCTTTCTTGCAGTCATCCTGCATTATTCATTTCTTTTACTGAATCTTTCCCCTCAGGATTTAAATAGGCTCTATTTTTTCCATTTTGCAACAAATAAAAATTTCCTCTGGCTTTGTTAGCTGCTACCCACACTCACTTTTCCTGCCCATATCCAAATGTGTTCATAGAATTTTGCAAACTTGCTTCCTGTGTTTTGTCACTACTCCTATGACTGTGTATTGCCAGCTAATTCCTGGCCATGGCCCACAAACTGCTCTCACCAAAGACCTCACCGATATAGCAAACCATCACCTTCACTTCAGCTTTTAACATTGCTCCTGGCAATTAGGAAAGTAATAAATATTTGCTGTGTTTAATAAATATCCAAGTACTAACAACAGGAATGAATTAAAATATTTTATCTTAGATATGGTAGATTCATTTATTCATTCAGCTTGCATTCATTTATCATTCACCAAACACTGAATGACTGTATGCTATATGTCAGTCTGATTTAGAATATAAAATTAATAGAAACAGCCCCCAGAAGATCTACATGTTTGGAGAAAAGCATGGTAGCAAATAATCTAAAAATAATATGCTTAAGTACTCTAATAAGTGTTTACAGAAAGTATTATACATGGTCAAATGGTGCCAGGGGACAGAAAGATAAAGGTGTCAGAAATGACTTCTAAAGTCTAAGAATTCGCCCAAAAAGCATAGGAGATCTTAGAGGGTCTCTGGTCATCATCAAATTGCTCAAGAGGGGTATCAAAAGACTCGTCAAAGGCATCTAACTCTATCAAGTCTTATGTGTTCTGAACTACTTGAACCCAAAATTGTTAACTTATTCTTCCAGTAAAATATAACAAAGAGGCTGTTTCAACATGTGCTATGGAATGCCACACCTATGCTCAAAGAGTAAGTGTAAAATGACATATAATCCGAACTCTACACAACATTTTTTAAAAAAAATTTACCTAACTATAATGAAATTGTACCATATTCTGCAGTGAATTTCTTTTCCTAAATATAAAAAGTACTGTCAAAACAAGAAAAGTTCTTTATTAAAGATGTCATTGATTGGAGTTGGCAACTAGTATAAACTTTGGAATACACTGGTTTAGTAATTTACCTATGTGTCAATGAGACATAATGATAGTGAGTTATTTTCACTATCTTTAGTGAAATGATAGTGAGTTTTTAAAGAGAGCACCTCACACATACTGAGCATTCTATCACAGAGCTACATCCCCAACTCTCACAAGTTTAGCTACCATTTTGCTCTATTTTGTTTTTGTTTGTGAGATACAGTCTTTTTGTCTAGTCGGGAGTGTTGAGCTCACTATGTAGCTCAACTTGGCCTTGAACTCATGATCCTTCTGACTGCTGGGATTGCAGGTGTGCACACGAGTTATTTTTGACAACCTAAATGTTTTGTTTTATTATTTGTACTTTTTTTTACAGTGGTTACTGTGTTGTCTCTTGTTATCTTCAATAGAATTTTCCATATCATCAGGCATAGTATAATTGAATATAGCAGTACATAACAATATTAATAAAATCAAAACATTGTAGACAGTATCAAACTTCAAAAGCAAGTAATAATAAACCAGAGTGGGTATCTTAGTGAATCTTGTCATCTTCAGTGTAGTTGCCTATACTCTCAGACTTGATACTATCAATCATGGCAGATTTGAATATAATCTGTCAATACAAAATAGCAATCCAACAAACCAGATTCAATTAAGATCAGTCATGATAAAATAGTGTAAGTTATACAGAGCTTCAGATTAAGTTAATAGGAAATTAAGGATGATTACCATACTATATCCTGCTATTTTCAGGATAGCTGTCTGTGCCCTCAAACTTAGTACAAGTAGACAAACTGGAACAGAATATAATCCATCTAAACAGAGCAGTGTGAGTAGTGTGGGTTTTAAATCCTGATACACTATTAACAATATCTTCTGCCTTCTTTCTTTAGACTATTCCTCCCCTTTCACTCCCACAGCGTGCTGCACATTTTGGATCCCACCAAACCCCTGTTTTTAGGTTGGGGGAGCAACCTGCTATTTACCTAAGTGATTCCGAAACTTCTCACTCCTGGACTTGATCTCGAGTTGTATTCCCTTACCTACAAAAGCCTCAAGGTTTTCCTTTGTTATAGCTAAGTAGTTCTCTATTGCACATAAGTATCCTGTCTTTCCAACCTATCTGCAGGTGCTGGTTGAGTTGCCCTTATTTCTGTCACATAAAGCAATATTTTCTCATATTTGATTTTCGGTCCATTAACCATTTTTCAGGTTAATTATATTTCCTATACAGAGCATTTCAGGGGGCCCTACCTCCTGATCTACTCTGCCTATGGATTTTTTGGTTATTTGTTTGTTTTTTGGGTTTTTTTTGTGTGTGTATCAAGGCCACCATCTATATTAGAGGTTATAGCCAACCTTCTCTGCCTCATTTCTGCTGTGCTATTTTTCTGCCATTGGTTGTCTTCTTTTCTTCTTCATTTGACTGTCTGCCCTGTTAATTGAGGCTTCTCTACCACTGTTCCTGAAATCCTAGTATTCTCTCTCTCTCTCTCTCTCTCTCTCTCTCTCTCTCATGTTCTTCAGTATTCTCTGCAGGGTTGGATTGGTGGTCACAAATTCCCCAAGTTCCTCTTTGTCATGGAAGCATCTTATTTCTCTGTTAATTTCTAGAGATAGTTTTGCAGGGTACATCAATCTGGGCTGGAGGTTATTTTCTTTCAGGGCTTAGAACACTTTGCTCCAAGTTCTTCTTGATTTGATGGTCTGTGTCAAGAAGTCTGCTGTGATTTTGATGGGTTTTTCTTTATAGGTTATCTGTTTCTTTTCTCTGACAGCTTTTAATATTCTTTTCTTATACTGAATTTCTGGGATCTTGATTATTATGTGTCTGGGTGTAGTTCTGTTTGGGCTGTACGTGGCTGGAGTTCTGTATGTCTCATACATCTTAATATCATTTCCTTTTCCTATGCTTGGGAAGTTTTCCTTAATAATTTCTGTGAATAGCCTTTGTAATTCCTTTGTTTTGACTCCTGCTTTTTCACTCACATTTTTTATTCTTAGGTTATAGATTCTCTTGTCATCTTCTAGCATTTGTATTGTTACTGCCTATTTCCTTGTTATTTTTAAGAGATCTTTCCTTTCATGATCACACATTGCAAACCTGTCTTCAAATTTTGATAGTCTATCTTTGGTTTCTTTCAAGCAGTTTTCCTGCTTTCAATGGAGTTTTTAATTTCCTGGTAATCTCTTTGAATCTGCTTCATATATTCTAGGTTTTCTTTGTATTCTTTATCAGACATTGCTCTCCTTTTTTTGTGTTCCTCCACTCTTCTATCTGTGTCTTCTAGAAAGGTGCTTAGCATTTCTTTTATTAATCTACTTAACTCTTGCTTTACTTGAATTAGTATTTCAGTTTTGAGCTCATCTACAAGGTCCCAAAGATATCTCTTTATGTCCACTGATTCCGTGTTTGATATTGCATGTTTGCTGCCCTCAGTCTTTTTTGTATTTACCTCTCCTGGATCAATATTCTCAGAGTTGGAGGCTGGGAGCTTTTTCTTCTTTCTTTCTCTTGTCATGTTTTCTTCCATACAAGTGTATAGTGGAGGCCTCAGCCCCTTTCCTTGTTGGTTTTGGTTCTTCTGGAGCACACTGGCTAGGGGTGCCCTCTACAGTTTGCTGTTAGTCACTGAGGTGCAAGCAGGGGCATCATATGCTGGCCCCTCCCCTCCAGGCCAGTTAACCTTTGGGGGCCTTCTCTGCATTAGTGCTGTGCATAGGGAATCAGTTTGGGATGACTTATTGGGTCCCAGCCAGGGTTATGACCCAGGCCAAACAGATCTCACCAATCTGCTCTGGGAGGGGAGCAACCAACTGAAGTCACTGCCATTCCTAGTTCAAGCCTATCCTGCCCGATTCCAACATGTCATCCAGTTGGTCGCCCCTTTCCCATGGGAGGGTCTTATTGCCAGCACTCACTGCAGGTTAATGCAGGTCCCTCATTGGCTCCGCTCTCCGTTGGGCTCGTGGACCTCCGACTTCAGCGTGGCTGAGGCGATTTTGTGGCAGCTCTGGGCAAGTCGCATGTGGAGTGGCTCAGCTCCTCGCACGGGCGACTCAGGTCAGTCGCAACAGTATGAGTTCAGGCACTCGGCGCTCAGGCCAGTCACAGCAGTGAGAATTCAGGCTGCTGGGCAAGAGCGCTGTGACTGCTAATCTTAGCTTCTCTAAAGGTAGGCCCGGGACTGCGTGTTTGACCAGCACTTTTGCCTTCAGTTTCTTCCTTCCTGGGTCAAGAGAATCCATCTCCCTCTGTCCAGACCTCCTAGGATGTTTTATTCTGGCATCTCTCTCTCTTTTTTTTTTTTTTTTAGAAAACCACTATTTATTGAATTAAATACAGTTAATTAAAAATTGGTACCTAATAAACACCTGATTTTAAATTATGCATTAGGTTATCACAAACAATATGTACACACAACCTTCAATCGCAGGTAACACAACAAAGTAAGTTTCTCATTGACACTAACAGAACTCTGCTTTCTTCTGTCAACAGCAAAATAAGAATTTCAAGTTTACAGATACACAAAACATCAAAACGCTTTAGCCAAAAAGTCTTACTTTTAAGGAAAAAAAAGGGCATTTTCTCACTCTAAGCCCCAATTTTATTTAGTTCTTCCCAGTGGAACCAAAGCCTCCAGACCCCCTCTCACTGTTATCTAATCCCTGGAAGACAGAAAGGTTGCATGGCAGTTAGCTTTCATCCTCCTGTCAGCTCCTCATGTAAGATGATTACTTCTGTTGTTCTCATTTCATTTGAACTTCTTCTATTTCTGTGTAATAAATCCGTTCACTAATGAGCTGGGCAATTCGATCACCTTTCTTCACTTCAAATTTTTCTTTGCTGAAATTAAACAGCATGACACCAACATTGCCTCTATAATGTTCATCGAAGACCCCAGCTCCAACATCTATGAAGTATTTGACAGCCAAGCCAGATCGTGGAATGACACTTCCATAGCACCCAAAAGGAAGCGCCATCTGAATGTCCGTTTTCACGAGTGTTTGTTCATAGGTGGTATCTTAGGCACAGCTCTGCTGCAGCCTCCACGCGGGCTTTCGGTGCTGTGCAGCAGGCGTGATCCCGAGAGTCCTTGCAGTAGCGCGTCCCAGAAAGCTGCATAGAGCTGGGATGCCAGCGCGGGACGCAGGCAGAGGAGCATCATTCTCCAGCTGCATGCTGGGCAGCCTCGATTCTGGCATCTCTTATTTGTACTTTTAATAGACTCTTACTCTTCACCTTGTGTTGTGCAATGGATTTTGGCATCTTTAATCTCTCAGGGGAAACAACAGTTATAGCAATCGCCAAACAGATTTTAACTAAAAAGGAATAGATACAATTCCTAGAAGAAACAACAGAGGTACTGGATACTAAGGATGCTCTGGATGTGACATCAGTCACCCCACTGATTGCCAGTGTTGATTGGCTGTTCTGACTGGCTAGACACATTTCCCCTTCTTCTCTCATCTCCCCATATGCATCCCTGCTGATGCGCCACACTCGGTCTAAGAAAGAGACCTTCCCAGACAAGAGAGGACCTTTATTCTTTCAAAGGCAGAACCTCCACACAAGCTCTCATAAAAAGAATCAGAGGAGTCAGCACTACTGGAGCATCACTGTTGTGCATGAAGAATACATTATTTTAAGAATATTTGCACTTCTATTAGAAATTCTTTATTTCCTTTATGTATGAACAATCCTTACTATAATGTGAAATGCTTAATATAAAGTAAGTTGTTGATTCTTCTTTGATCCTTCAATGCACCTGGGCGTCGTAGCTTTAGCTGAAGTTATAGCATCATTAAAATTTAGAAATATTTGTGGAAATTTTAGCACATTGATTGGGCAGGTTAACCAGAAACATGTTTCCAAGAACGTCTGAGTGAAGTTGGGGTGGTGCATCCCATAGTTAAACATAACGAAAACAAGCAGCTGTACTAGATAAAAGTGTTATCACTAGGAAGAAAGCTTATGTTCTTACCCAGTGTACCCACATAAGGAGAGAGCTGTAAGTAGCAAATTACAGAGCCATTTCCATAAAAACCTTAGCCATTAAATTTACCCAGACCTCCTCAGCCTTTGAGCATTCCAGCAGGTCACAGGACAGTAATAACTCATTGTCTTGCACTTGAACGCCCAGTCCACTTCAAGTTACATCTAGAGGTCTTGGAGATGATTCATGTAAACTCCCCAACCTCCTTATCATTTTCCCTTCAGGCCTCCCCTCCATGATTACTGCTGGAAAAGTTCTGAGTTGCAAAGGCCCTACCCTGTGCTCTTGTCTGAAGCTTAAGTAGCATCATTGCTACTATGCTATTACGACCTCCCTAGATCCTCCTAGCACCACCGACCCTTATGGAATTGTCTACCTGCGGCTACACTGTGTTCTGTGCAAATGAAATCTCACCCTTTATCCCTAGCCTACCCTCCTGGGCTTCAAGACAACTAATTGAACTTCTGGCTCCAGCCTCTCCCTCCAGACGGCTCATGTACAAGTCCCTTGTTTTTAAAGGAAAGAAGTCATTTTTGGTCAACATCCCCAGTGACATCTCTGAATCCCCCCAAACATAAAGTCCCTCATTCTAGGCAAATCAGATTGCTGACATAGACATGTGAAAGGTATTCCTCCCATCAAGCTGCCAGGGTCTTATCCGTGAGAGGAATATTAATGCAAATGAGACATTTTCCTTCCCTCTGTAAGGCACTGAAGATAAAATTACTATGGTGTGGGTGTGAAGAGACTAACTTTGGGATGAGGCATCTCTGCTACTTACTTTTATGTCCTTTGGATGAGCTAAATAATTTCTTCAAGACTCATTTTCATATTCTGTAAATTAACAACATCAGTAATAATTTCTATACCATGGGATTTTCCAAATGAGGATTAAATGTGATAGTACATTTAAATGTGGATATAGAAAACCCTCAAAATACAAGTTATTTTATTGCTTTGGCATCTACTAATTAATTTCCAAAGGCAGTAAGTTAGGATTCTCCACTCTTTGTAATGGAATCTTGCACATACATGGTCTTCTGACAGCCATGAAGAAGCAAGCTGGAGAGGCCTGGTTGGTGGACTAGCACCAGGTGAGGAGAGAACCAACCAAAAAGGGTAGAGAACAACAGACATGAAAAAGCAACTGAACGGAATTCTGAATGGCACATAAAATGCAGTCTGCATATGCTTGAAACATACTTTGAAGATGGTCAAATTACTGTGCGCAAGCAGGGCCTAGGAGACAATGAATTTAGTTACAGAGACTAAGATGTTGAAAAACACATAAATGCCATTTCTGCATGTTTCAAAGCAAACTCAAAATTAGGCAAATTAAGGAAGATAAATGCCAGAGTTCTCTAGTAAAAAGCCATTGGAGACCATGGCATGTGAAGTTGTTATTACACTAAAGAAATCAGCAGGATCACAAATTCCGTTAACAATCTTGTTTTATTGTTTATGATACACATATTAAGGAATGATTATTCAGAAACAGTTTCAGCTGAAAATATTTTACCTAACAGTATTTTAATTCCAATATTTTACCCTCACTTTCTGTTTCTTTTTGGCCCATCTTCTCTTTTTCCTATCATTTCCTGCTTTCCTCCTCTTTTTTCAATTTTCTGTCTCATAAAATTATTTAATATTTAATATTTTAGATTACTTAATAAATAAATAAAAGCTACTTTCCTTTATTTACCCTCAGGCTTTTATTTAACTGTTGAAGGAATAAAACTGATGATAGACAAAAACACATATGATAAAGTTGTCTTTTGGCTAAAAACAAGCCAAAATATTATACTCTAAAACAATTTGAAAGTTTCATTGGCTCCCTAAAGGAAAATAGAACTACCTCTTCAAAAATGATGGTTATGACGTGAACAGGAAGGACATGCTCAAATGGGAAGGATAACATGGAAAGGGAGAGGTGAAAAGAAAGATGGGAAAAGAAAAAGAAAAAAGGAAAAATACAGAGAGGTGAAAAGACAGAGAGGGGATTTTAAAAAAAGAATTAAGATGTGTTATGCACATGGACCAACTCCTCATGAGGAATATAATGCAGACATATACTAATAAAATTTTAATTAAAAAATGATGATTACACACAATATTGATGATTTAGGGGCTCTAATCAGTAAAATATGGTATGGGTAAAAAATGAATGAAACCAACCTTTAATAATATTTAAATGGAACAAGTAGAACAAATCAAATAATTTCATGAAAATGAACATGTTTTATTTAAATGATATACAAAGTTTAGAAATGAATTAGATTACTTCAATGAAATTCATTTCCTCTATGCAAATTTGTCAGACTTACCAAAATTTGATTAAAATATGTTTTCATCTAGAGAGAAAGTTTATGAATATAGAAATCCTGAGAGGTTCTATACCCGGAGATTGCAATAATTTTCTTGTCTAGCATTATTTTCTGGCTTTTATACACACACATATGAACATAGATACATACACATGCATTGATCATTAAAATGGAATTGAATCAGTGAGGGTGATGCAATTACTAATCCTTCTGCATTTCCAGGGACTTCTCCAATAATGGGAGACAAGTGTAATTGTTTGAATTGTGCACCCTAATATATAGAGGCCTTATCCCCTACTACCTCAGAATGTGACTATATTTGAACATAGGGTGATTAAAATGGTAAGTAGCTTGAAATGAGGCTGACAGAGCTCACTCAAATCTAACGGAAAGGCTCTTCTTAGGAGAGGCGATGTGCAGATGCAGACACAGTGTGGCACATGCACAGATGCACTACCATGGACATGTGAGGATGAAGTAAGAAGTCAGACATCTGCAAGCCAAGCTGAGAACTCACAGAAGAAACCTAACGTCTGGACACCTTAATCTTGAACTTCCAGCCTCCTGAACTGTGGAAAAATACTTTCTATTGTTGAAGCCACCCCATGAGTGGTGCTTTGTTATGTCAGCCCTGGCAAACTAATATGACAGGATGATGTATATCAAGTCTGTCACCCAGAACTAAAGAAAAGAAAATATATTTCATGTGTTTGAAAGCATTGTCAAGATAGCAAGACAATGAGCATAAGATTTAGGAGAATATAAAACCCATATGGATGAACCTTACATTTGGGAACATTTTTTCCCAAGGGATCCTGCTGATTCCAAAAAAGAGGACTGAGAAGCTTTGAAGCTGATCAGAGTTTTTGGCAACTTCATAAGGACAGAGAGTAAGGATTAGAGTCTAGCATACCCCAACAAGGAGAATCCTAGCAGGCTATATTCTATAAAGAATAGTAAACCAGGATGGGACCAGCATTCTCAGGAATCAAAGTCAGCATAAAATTCTATTAATTCCTTAAATAAGACTGATCCAGTACTTCTGATACCCTTACCTAGCCACTTGTCAAAAGCAACATGCATTCCCTTTGGAGGAAGGAATTTATTTCAGGAATCAAATGATCTTTAGATTTTATCATCTGAAATGTCTCACACTCAATTAGATACAAATATCCAACTTCATGGTGATGGTTTGGTTACTAATCTCCTCTGTAAGCACCATCATAGATACACCAGAAATAACGTTTTACCAGATATCTAGGATTCCCTTATTTCAATCAGTTTGATAAATACAACTGTCACAAAAGCAAATTCCTTCTAACTTCCTTCCTGCCTTCTGGTGAGATCAATGAGATACCATGACACTGGAGAAGACACTGAAGCAGAAACAGAAGACACATGGCAGGTGTGTGAGTGGGCCGCTGTCATGGCAGGAAGCTTGTGCACCATAGCTCAATTGAAAAAGTGTGTGGGCTGAGGAGATGGGGACCCAAAGGAGTTTGCTTCACACCTCATTGAATAAAGTAGTTATTTTTAAAATAAAAAAACCTCTGAACATCCTCTTGGACCTCTGTGTGTAATTATCACTTTACAAAGCCATAATCTCTGTTTATTTTAAATAATAGATCTCTGATGATCAATAAAACAGTGTGCAATGTCCACAGAAATGAGAACACCATGTTGGACACATACCTAAACATTTTAGGTAGGACCAGGGAACATGTGGAAAGTACGTTTGACTTTGTCTTTCTGTCATAACAACTCTGGCCCTAATGGAGCTAAATGTGACCTTTGAGTCATGATAATCAGGATCAGAGAGTGTTTAGAGGGATGTGTGGAACATTCTGGAGAGCAGATGAAGGCTTAGTTCTTGCCCACTGGGAACTTATGATCTGTGGCTTAAATGATTCCCATTTGTTTGGCTACTGACTGTTTCTCTGACTTTTGCCAAATTTATCTACATGTGAAGTGAATTTTAAAAATGGAGTGTCAAGCCATTTCCAGCTAACAAGGGGAAAAGCCTGAGCAGGAATCTGTGGGCCAGGTGCTACCCGCTGAACCCACTGTAGTGACCCGCTGTGGATGGTGACATGCTCAAGCCAAGCTTTCCATCCATCAAAAGTCTGCAGGTGTTCAGAGCCACCTGTGTTTCCATCCTTCCTATAATGTAGGCAGCCAAAGTAATTTTAAATTAGTAATCACATCAAAAGGTTCATAACCAGGCACCCCTAGTGAGAATGGCTTTCAAAATCTGCTATCCCTCTGCACCTGACCCCAGCTCCACACAACTTACTTTGACCTGCTACTTCACACATATGTTACATTATAGAGTAAAACCCAGGAAAGTGAGTTATTTTGGGAGTAAATTTTGCTTAAGAGAAAGATTGTCACAAAAATTCAGCTCATATCAAAGAAAAGATTTATGCTATAATTGTCCCACCTTTGTTCTGCTGGTACCAACTGCCAGGAAATCCCAGCTTGTGATTTTTTTCCTGCTTCCTGCCTGTATGTGCTATGCTCACACACATTAGTCTAACTGAACTGAATGTCCTAACCTGTAGATTACAGGAAGTTTTTCCTGCATTACAAATTATTTCAAGCATTACAAAAAGAATAGAAAATAATGTCATGAATGTTCATAAAATTGCTTCATCAAAAGCAATATTTTGTACCATTCCTTTAGTTCTTATTATTTTAAAGCAATAAATCAATAGGTACAATTTAGATCTTCCATCTCCCCCAATTCCCACTAATTTATTCTTTATGAAAGTTATCAAGGTTACCTATTATCATAGGTTTGATATTTAGCCTCAATATGTTTTCATGTTTTACAACATGATGGTAAATGTCCATGACCATTAAATTAAACTTTATGTATGTGGCACAATACTGCAAAGGTCACCCTATATCTTTTATTTGTATTCATCATTTTCTATGATTTAGCCATAGTGATACATTAAGTTCTAGCTCACTCATTTCAACTACTGAAAAAATTCCACTACATAAATGCACTAAAATGTACATGCTTATTTTCCTGCCATGACCCCTTAGCTGATCCTAGCATCTGTCCATCACAGGCAGAGCAGTAGCAGAAATTCTTGCACATGTGATTGTGCACCAGCAGGACAGGCTTTCTGGGGATCCTCCACAGAAGTACAACTTCTAGGTCATGAAAAGTTCACCTTCATTGCATTAAATATTGTGAAACTACTCCACTTCAAAGTGCAGCGCCATCTCACAGTAAGCATTAAATAAATATTTGGTAGCCTGACTTGATATGCCCAGGATATTCAGGCACCACCAACGTGGTCAGTTCAGAAGTGAGTGTGCGGCAATTTTAACTTAATCACTCATCACTATAGCAGAGTGAGTTGACTTCTGGCCACAAAAGACCATGATGTGGAGTTAGACTCCATGATATGATATGGATAAACCGTAGAAAATGGTGCCATTTACAGGGACTTAGGATTGCATCGGATGACATGTCTAATTCCAGTTTACGTGATATGTCAGACAAGTGATTAAGTGGCTGATGTGTATCAAAAACTAATCCATCTGGGAATCAGCCCACTTGGTTACATAATTGGACTTCATTCTATAAAGTTTAATTAGATTGTCACTGGCCATACCCTAGAGTTTTATTAATGACATCAGATTTAGGTGATCCTGGCCTTATGAAAACACTTCTAGTTGTGTTTGAACAAGAGCATGCTCACCATTAATTGTGGTCCTGAAAACTGTCTCTACTATCCTCGCTTCTCCTCCCATCTCTACCTGAGACAAAAAATACTCACAAAATCACATGAGTGACAATGACAGATGTTTCGAAGGAGGGAAAGAGGGAGAGAGGGAAGGAGAGAAAGAGAGGAGGGAAAGAGGGAGGAAGAGAAGAATGGAAGAATAGAGGGAGGGAAGGAAGGATGGAGGGACAGAAGGAAGGAGGAAAGACATTTCTGCCACCATAAGATCAAGAGGCCTAAAATACAGCAGAGGAGTGTGTTTGCCTCCTGCCACACAAATGTGAGCTTACATTCGCTACTACATATGTATGTAACCTAGAGCAAGGCGCACAGGCTCTCTGGGACTTGGTTTCCACCTCTGTAAAGTTACTAATAATACTTATTTCAGGATATGTTGTGGGAACTAAATATGTAAAGTATTTACAATTGTGTCCTCTATACAGCAAGCACTACTCAAATGTCTAATTATTACTTTGTACTAAGGGGAAGTGTGTGTGTGTGTGTGTGTGTGTGTGTGTGTGTTTGTGTGTGTAGAGCACTATGTTCCTGCATCCAGGGGATCTGAGTCCAATCCACTCTTCACCACTAACAAAATGAGCTCCCCTGCACATGTCATTGTGCCTTCCTGCTTCTTCCTCCTGTCACCTCAGGCTGACGCTGTCTAACCGGATGCCAAGGCCCTGGAAAACGAATGCTCCCCTCACGTTCTTCCATCCCAGGTTGGAGTTTGTGCTGAGTTCTCTTGGCTGCGTCATCCAGGAAAGCACTAAAAACTGGAACAAAACCCAGCCACGCAGAAGTGGAAGTGCACGCTGCAGATCAGAGAGATCTTTTTCTCCTTTGACTACACAGCTGGAAGAAAAGCAGGAAGCTTGCCTGCTCCCCTCGGGTCTCTGCCCTTCAGACACAGACACTGACCCACTTAGCCATGTGCTTCTTAAGTGCCCATGCCTGTCACCTATCCCGTTCCCTAAAACTGACCTTCACTTTCTTGGATCTTGGCAGCATCCTGGAAACATGAAGATATTTTATGTATTTTAAACTTCATATCTTTTGCATCCGCTGTGTAAGTCTTATGCTCCATCTCAGTCTTCTTTAGAGGGAGACTGAATACGCATTACCAATTGCATTTCTAATCAGCCTGTTTCCTGTCCCTACCCATGCAGTCCAGTACCTCTAGATCATCAAAGGAGTGAAGTGACAGGGTCCTGAAGGCGCGGCACTCCTCGTGGCAAAAAGTCAAGAACAAATACAGCTGGGAGGAAAAACTCCTTGATGGCAGTGCTTCCTCCCTTTCCCACATAAGTAGTGCTGCTCACGTGGCACCGTCAGCAAAGTCTCACTATGCTCAGCCCCCTTACGCTGGTCTCATTCACTACCAGCCCTCTCTGCAGTGGCCCGTCACTCTGGGGACCCATATGACCCTCTATGGCTACACAGTTGACATTTTAATTAATTTGGTAATTTTTCCTCATTGTTATCATACTAGCACACTGTAAAGAATATTTCTTCCTCACAAAGCTATCTTTTTTGTTGGATTTTGAAGAGAAATGTTTTCCTGATTCTTTCTCATATTCTTAGAGAAGACACACTGGAAAAAATCATTTCTGATGACATGTGTCATCTTCAGGGTGATCTTTATTATGAGTTCACTATGGCTGTCATTTCCTAATTGTACACTTCCTTCTGCTATGTATAGTCTACAGCCAACTCCTGTCACCTGAGAGTTGGACGCCACAAGTGTCCAACTCTTGAATCCCTTCTCTCCCTCTGAATTTCTGTCTCTTCCAAGACTTGGCCCACTTCATGCAAATTAGAGACAATATTTGATCCCCTTTCTGCTACACAGGGAACCCTAATGAAATCTAAATACTGAAACAAAATACTAAAAAAGGAGGGGATAATAACTCACATGATTCAGAAATTTTCCTGAAATGTCACTGGAATTAACAGAGCCTATGTGTGGCCTATGTGTGACACATGAGGCCATAAACAAAAGTAGAAGTGGCTGCCACTCTTATCTCTGTCTTTAAGCAGAACTGGGTGTAGAAGCAGAAAAAAGATAGTTCTTGTCATGGTCCACAGTGAGACAAGGTCAGTTGTGTCCTGTGCATGGCTTAGTTCCCTCCTGGAAGCCTTAGTTTTGACCTGTTCCCCTCTCTGTCCCTGTCCCTGGTCTGGTTACTGTCTTTTCCTCTTCCCAGCACTTTACAGTATTGATGGAAATGTAGTGCCATGTCAGGAAATACAGTTGTATTTGAACAGCAGATGCTTGGAGAAAATACACAACTTTGTAGTTGATGGAAATTTCAATGCTGACACCACACAAATGGGATTGGGTACTGGAAGCAGGCCCCTCACTCACCCTCATTTGGCTCTCCTGAGAGTTACCCAGTCTCAGGCCAAATAAAAGTGTTTTTGTTTTTTTTTAAGGCCTCTAATAGCCCGATTAACCTCTGAAAACTTCAGTCTGCTAATCTAGACAGTGGATAACATATCTAACTCAAAACATGTAAGGATGAAAGATACAGCCCAATAGCTACAAGGGCTTTCTGTGCACCTGCTGAAATGTGATTCCATCCTCCCTCCTTACGTTAGGAACATCTTACCTCTCCAAGCCCAAGTCCAGGCAGGGAAACTGCCTGATTTCCCACTGATTCCATCCTTACCTTTGCCTCACCAAAAAAAGGTCTTAGATCCAAGGTTGTTTTTTTTTTCTTTTTCTTTCTTCCCCACCCCACTTCCCCTGTGCTTTTTTTTACTTCTTCTCCTGCCACAAATAAAATACGCATATCATTCAAGAGCCAAATATCATAGAAAAGTTTAAAGATTAAAACTACTTGTTATAATCCTCCCTTCAATCTTATTTTCGAGGGTCATTTTTTTTTCCTTTCTGCGTTTCTGCTGAAATTATTGCCATGATTATAAGCACCAGGTTTTA
Organism: Dolichotis patagonum; assembly: GCA_004027295.1. Lineage (NCBI taxonomy): Eukaryota > Metazoa > Chordata > Mammalia > Rodentia > Caviidae > Dolichotis > Dolichotis patagonum. The sequence goes on along the minus strand of PVJX010016622.1, from coordinate 4,575 downwards.
CAATACTAGGTCTTGGTTTACTGTTCTTCTATTACCTTACGTCATTATATTCCTGTTGCACTAGATGAGAATGGAGTCCTTTAAAGTCCTCGCTCCTGGTACCCATCTCCCATCAAGTCATGAATCTCCCTCCACAAATCCAAGTACAGTCATCTATTGTGTAACAGTGGGGATATGTTCTAAAAGAAAGGTGGACTTAGGCAGTTTCTTCATTCTGTGAACATCATAAGGTAAACAAATTTATGTGAGCCTCAGTGATATCATCACACATACGCCACACACATAGGCCACAGGATATAGCCTATTGGACAACCAATTTGGACAGCATCTCATTGTCTAGTGACATAATGGTTGGTGGTTGTGTATTCAAACATACCTAAGCTTAGATAACATACAGTAAAAAAATATACAGTCTAAAAGACAAAAACAGCACACCTGTGTAGGGCTGCCACCCTTGTGTCCCCCTCAGTTGCTTTGTACAGGACAAACAATCCTAGGTCACCCTGTCACCTGGTCTCAGTCCTGGCCTAAGTGATATCTGGTGGGAAGATGACCTTAAGGAAAACATGGAGGCCTGGAGGGCATGGAGAATATGAAGACACCATCTGTGGACCCCTGGGATTTGAACACACCACATCTTAATGTACTGTCACCCTCCTAACCAAGCATTTTTCCTTGGATGTGAATAGTCAAGTCTCAAATAACATTTCAGATGGAAGATTGTATCAAGGGCCTCCAGGCCCCAGCATCCCCTGCTGATTTTAGGTCAATACAGGGACATGAGGAAATGTTACTTATTTTCTTAGTTCCTAATCTTCTTAAGTGAACACAGGATTGCATGCCTCACAAGGGAATTGTCACAATTAATGTTTATGAAACACCTAATGAAAAATGAATTATTATGTGAACATCTCATTATGATAGCAGTTCTCTCAGACTCCTTTGTGAGAGGCTCAATGTGGAAAGAAGAAACATGAAGATTCTCAAGATTTCTGATATTGCACAAATACTGATTTGCAATTTTTTTCCATGGTTTGGGGCTCGTGATTTACATGGCATCCTCCTGATCCACTGTTTCCGTGTAGCCAGCCCCAGTGGAATCACAAGTGCACTTACCTTTCTGATATGCATGCAGTAAATGAAAGGGGAGGCTCACATTTCACCCTCACCCAGACCAGGGACGATCAGCTTGGTCCACCAGAATACAGATGCCACATTCTAGAGAAGATACTGTCCCCCAACAAGGATAGAGGAGTAGGCCTCTGGGGTTACAAACTGGTGTCCTATCTACTTCATGGAAAAAGAAATGCTCCCTCAAAGCTACATCAGGAAGACCTTCATCTTTCTTCGTGCCAGGTCTGAACGGAGCACCTCCCTGCATCTTAGTGTCAATAATTGTACCTAGTGGGCACATTTGTAATCCAATGAACTCGTTTGCCATTTGTCACTCAGGCGCTTCATGAACTGAGAAATTAAAATCCAAATAGCACAAAGAATCCTTCCATTTTCTTAATAAACTTTAGAAAACCCTGCTTAGAACCATGCAACTGTGGTAATATTTCTGAGGAATAAATAACACTGAATGTGCTGCCCAAACAAAGGTTCCATTTGTCTTGTAGTCTTTTTAAAACTCCAAATCCAATCTTCTATCATGAAACAGTTGGAAGGATGCTTCCACTGGGTCCAGTCCTTTCGACATCACCTTTAACTCCCGCAGTTTATAATGGGGTGCTGTCATCTGGGGGCAGCAATATCTTTCCTAAGAATTATTCTTTTCATTTAAGTCCTCTCTTTTCAAAACTTCTTACAAAACAAGAATGAGCATGTCTCCTCCTGATGGACATGAACAAAATGTCAGACTGTCGGACACCATTTCTGTGACAAAATGCCCCTGCGTGTGCTGCTACTATATAAACTGATGTCCTTGGGTCTCTGGAATTGACAAGAACTATTGACAAAGGCTACTTACTGTCTTGTTCTTTCAGGGACCTCAGGGTTTTTGCTTTAACCCAGAAAATGTGTGTGAGTTGTGGTTTTTCTTTTCTTTTTGGGGTAGGGGAGGGGACATTAAAAATCTTTACTTTGTGTTTAACACTCTAAACCACTTATGAATTCAGAAAGATGATTTGGCAAGAATTCTGAAGGAAAACATACATAAATACACCACTTGAAAACCAGCTGCAGCTCTTCTTGTGAGCAATGCTGAGGTTTTACTTGTTTAGCTTTGCCGTGGACCCTGCAGGCATATCTCCAACCTTCTGTCCACTGTGATTTAATGCACCAAGAAAATGTTACCCTTAAAACTATCTGCTTTTTATTTTGTTTTTTGTATTGCAGTTAAGAGAGTTGTTCTCTTCATTTGTTCTCATTCACAATGTCCAAGAGGAAAACTAAACACAAACAAAATGATATCAAAATGTCATCTCTCTATTTGCTCTGTTTGGTTTATCTGGGGAAATATCTGCATTCGCCCTTCTGGTGGCTTGAACATCTCCAGGAACTGATGAGCCTGGGCTATGCCTGGCATGCAGAGGTCTAGCTTGCTTATACCACAGCCTTCCCTCTCACCCCTGCACATGAGTTCTGGAGGACAGAAGCACCTGTCACACTCACGAACACCTGGTGCACAGCTAAGGATGTGCTGGCAGCTGAAGAGCCAAGCACATTATAGCACAGCCCAGCTCGCCAGCTTCCCACCTGCCCAGCTGTCCTCCCACATATATGTATAAATCAGTCTCCTTCACTGAGGAGCTGGAGGACTTCATAGAAAGATGCTTCATAGACTGTGCTCAGCTGAGACCTGAGTCTTGTCCAGCCTCCAGAGGCGATTCTCTGATTCTAGACTCATTAGCAGCTGCTCTGTCTCACATCTGCCACGAGTATTCAAAACAGATTAGAACTGGAATATACTTCTTGTTGCTCTTCTGTGAAGCAGAAACACCTTGTAGAGTGCATTTGGAGATAAAGACTGTAAGTGAGTTTCTACATGCAGCAGTATCTTCATATTTATTTATGGGTGGATACAGACACACATATATGTGTCAGCAATGAAGAAAGCTTTTGAGAACAACAAAGAACATTTAGAATATTTAGAACATATCATAGCTATTTCTACCTAAATACACTTCCCAATATAATGAATGAAGTGTATTTAGCTATTTCTACCTAAATACACTTCATTATATAAAGTAGCTGGTTGAGCCAGCTGTTTTACGGTAAATGATTATTACACTTTGCCAGCACCTACAAGTAAAGGCAGTGAATTTTTAAGTAGAAGACACACAATTTCAGATTTTTCAGGTCTTCTCACTACTTCTATTTAGTTGATTTTTTGCTCTGGAAATGGGTTTCTAAACTGGAAAGAATATAAAGCGTGACAGTAACAGAGAATGCTTTATTTACAAATGTCTTCATTCCAGTTAAGAGTGTCTAGAACTCCCTGCATTTCAGTCTCTTAAATGTGAAAATGCTTTGGGACTCACCCTGTTCATACTAACAGGACACACAGAGGCCACTGCATGCCAAAGAAAGCACAGTGAGGAATGTCTCTGTCCCGAGATCACGGAGCAGAAACACAGGAACTGTTATTTATGTTGCTATTGTTCACAGCGAGCACACTGTTTATAGTTAATTGCATAGAAACAACCCATCATTTACAAGGGAAGCATGTAAAACTCCACTAATCTACCAAAATGTTGCATAAATATAACCTTCCCTTCTGGTGCACCACCTAGCACATGAACACATACACATGGGCACACTCACACTCACAACCCCAGTTGACAAGGAGCAGAGAGTCTCGATGCAGAACATGTGTCCTCCATTTTACATTGCATTTAATCTGATATGTTCATGTTACCTCTGTGAGTTGCTCAATTCAAATGTTTGATTGGTATTTAAAGTTCCCCCAAACCAAGAGACCTGGGATTTAGCTCTGTTCAACCTTGTTATAAATCTTTCTGGAATCTATTTTCACATCTCTGTATTAGGAGTACATAAAACCTATATCACTTACTTCATGAGATTCTTATAAAACTGTGTGAGATGAGAGATTTAAAGTTTCTTTGGTTACTTTTGAATTGTACTCAAATACTGTAAGTTTTACTATTATTTTGGAAATATTCTAAACAAGAATACCTTAGGTACTTTATATTCATCTATCAAAGCATTAAAATAATTTACAATAAGTAATTTATCTGATTGCTTTTATTTGCTATCTGAATAGTGATTGCTTCTTTCCTCATGAATGTGAAATAAAAGTGTATCTTGCACATATAAGAGACACTGTTCTGAATATTTCCAGATTAAGTCTTTTGATCTCCCCATCACTGTTGTAAGAAACGTACTGTTACTCCTATTTCGCAGATGGGGAAAGCCAGGCACAGGAAATTGAAGTGGCTTGCTTACTATTTGAAGTACTGCTTACAGCTCATGAGTGGCAAAGTGAGCATAGAAAATTGGGCAGTCCTTCACGCCCAGGAAGTCTCCCAGAAAGCAGCATCTCGGGCTGTCTCTTTGGGACCCGAAACTCTCGGACCCGTAGAGTGGCCTGGGCTGTTTGGATCCAAAGTCTGC
>PVJX010016621.1:27888-40005 GCA_004027295.1 Dolichotis patagonum | reverse complement strand
TTTTTTTTTTTGAGGTTTTGTATTGTTTCTACCCGTTTTTCTGTATTGCTTTTTTTTCTCTTTAAATAAAATTTAAAAAAAAAAAGAAAAGTAATAGAACATTATCTGGCATCTAAAAAGCCTTACAGAGCTGAGCATGGTGGTGCATCCTGTAATCCCAGTTAGGAGGATGAAGCAGGAGGATTTCTATGAGTTCGAGACCAAAGGGATACAAAGTGAGTTCAAGGCCAGCGTGAACTGCATAAGGAAACCCTATCTCAAAAAGATAAATAAATAAGTAAATAAATAACCTTACTGTGACCATTTCAAATACTACCTCTCTCTCTTCTGAAAGTAATCACCACTATGTCAATTTGCCTGTTTGAAATAGACAAAGTCATATAGTATATGTATTTCAACTTGATTCTTTCTCTGATATTCATATATGTAAATTTATTTCTGTTCTTTCACATAACTGTGGTTTATTGACTCTCATGCCTATATAATATTTATTTGTATGTATATGCCACAATCCTCCATTCTTAGATATTTGAGTGTATCCAGTTTTTGGCTGCTGTGAATAATAGCTGTGTGGGTAATATTATTCATGTCTTTTGGTATACGCTTATAAGAATTCACATTGTACATATATGAAATTATTTGTACTTAAAGATTGCATGCACTCAACTTTAATGGATAGCATCAGAGAGTATTTTTAAAATGGTTACCCAAATGTATGCTTTCATTAGTAATACATGACGACTAGCATTGCTCTGTATGTTCTTCAGTTGGTGTTATGTCAGTTTTTGAAAACAAATACATTTGGGGAAAATGTGGTAGTGTTGTACAGTTTTAAGTTGCATTCTCTTTATAACCAGTGTGATTAGAATGCATTTTCTCATGTTTTTTGGTCATTTAGATAAATTTGTCCAGAAATGATATTTCAAGGACCTTTACCATTGTTTTCTTTAAGGGATATATTAGTATTTTAAAGGTTAAAAATGTGTATCGGATCTCTCTCCTCTGCTCTGGGAGATATGGTTATCTCTGCCTACAATCTAGTTGCCTTGTGACCTGCAGGTGATGGCAGATCTGTAGAGAAGATCCTAGAACACTTTAAAGTTAAATGGAATCTGTGAGGTAGAAACTTCAGTATGGTTAAATAGAGGGACCAATCACTCATCTCCACAAAGAAGGATCAAAGAAACAGATGAGAAGTTGAATTTTGACATGTGGTCTAGAGGGAGGGGGGGATCTGATTGGAATTTCGAGAGAGACTGGAATTTTGTAAGGTTCAGAGACCTAAGATAATACCATAATAATAGAAACAAAATGTTCCAGTTTCTGTCATCCTTGCTTTCCAGACAGGGTAGGGCGAGTCTCTCTTTTGCAGGACTTAGTGAAAGAGAGTCCCAGAAAACCTTTATTCGCTGGAAATCTTAGCATTGAAAAGTTTCACAGTTCTCATAGGCATGTACTTAGACAAGTAAACTGAAATCCCCACAGTAGTCAAATTGGTCATATTTTGGAAAAGGTGTTCACACAGTCTCCTAGAAATACCCAGGGATACTATAGGCAAGAACCATCTTAACAAGGGACTAATCATCTGAATTTAGAGTATTTTATATTTTTATTCTCTTTTTTCTTCATATGAGTTATTATATATATATAATTATTTTAAAATTTAGAATTATAGTGCATGCCAGTCACCAATACTTTTGTTTGATACCATATAGTAAGTGTTTTCCCATGCATAGCATTAAATACTCATGAAGCATGATTCTTAGTATGCTCATAGCACTAAATATCATTGAAGAATTAATATTTTGGCCCATGATTCTCTATTTTTTATCAATGTCCATTATCATTCTGCATGGGGACCCAAACTTTCATGTAAAGTTTCTGGAAACATGAAATATTCTTGGAAATAGATTATATGTGTGCTTTATAAAGATATTTATTTCCTTTTTGCCCATTTTAACTTTGTAAGAAGTTAAGTTGCCATTGGTTGGAGGTAAATGGAAGGCAGAAAACAGAGCACTGTGCTCTGTCCCAAAGAGACAGACACGAGATCCAAATTTCATTACACATAAATCCTTAGGATTGTAAAGACCTATTTTTATGTATTTTAGATTCCTTAGTGTCAAAAGAAGAAAAATGATTGTTCTCACACATTTAATGCCTTTTCGTGAGAGCTTCAAGTTAAAAAAACTGAAGTTTTGGATCCCTGAAGAAGAGCAAACAGTTTCAAACTCACTTGAGAACACTGACAAGTTGCTTGTTGAGTCTTTTTCCATTATTCTGGAATAATAAAAATTTTACCAAACAAGTGAACATATAGCTTCTAACAGAGGCAGAATGAGCCCATTGGAAAAATGTTCATGGCACTTGGATAACATTTTTACATATGATTTATTTTAATTATTTCATTTTACTAGTACTTGTGTGTAGTACTTGTTTACATTGCTTGTGGAAAGTTGGTACATGTACAGAGCACTTCCAGATTTCTTTTTGACTTCTTTTCCTTCCCTCCCTCCTTTTTCCTCCCATTTCTTGATCCTCTTCTCTTTTCGGGGGCTGGCAGAACATGTCTGCAGGACATAATGCTTACATTCCTTGCAAGGAATTGGTACATGTATTTCTTTCTTGGAGGTCTTGTGAAAAAACTGGCAACAATATCAGAATTTTTTTGAATGAATGTCTCATTTCCGGTGTTTTCAAATATGTTTCCCACAGAGATACGATATACTCATCTATGTCATTTTTAGTGCCTGAAGGAAACTCAAAGTAAAAATCAGTGAGAAAATCCCTGGTTAGCTTTCCCAGCCACATGACATCATACAAACCACTGATGAAAGATATTCCTTTATTCCAAAATCACTCACAGACATAATCTTCTCTTTCTTGTCTTGCTTTCCTTAGCCTTTTTCGAAGTTGCTCACAGAAAGAATCCCACTCCTCCCTCTCTAGATGCAAATCAAAATAGTCCTCCTTCTGGAGCAATTGGGTGAGATGGTGGTAGATACATAGTTTCTTGCCTATCGATAGGCTCAAGAAACAGCAGCGATAGGCAGGTCCTCTTGGGCCTGGCTGCTAAGTGGTAGGTGGCAAACATTAACTCTGGATTGCACCAGATACTTTTCAGGGCCTGGGAGCTAAGCACACAGAGAATGGCTCTGCTAATCTCCATGCTGGCAACCATAGCATCTATCCTGTCATGCCCAAGTTCAAAGTCCCTGTCTGGCAGGCACAGCCTCAAGCCTTCACCCATTGGAGGAGGCTTCTCCAGGGCAGGAACCAGTTCTTCCAGCACCCAGGTTTGGTCCTGCTCACAATAAGCTATAAAGACATCACAATAGAATTGTCTTCTGGGACCACGCCCACATAATTTCCACCAGCAGGCATGAAAAAGATTCTGGAGGTGGTGAAGCCAGTACCATTGGGACAGCCAAGTAGTGTAAAGATGGACATCAGGGATACAAGAGTGAAGCTTGTGAGAAAGCCCTTAAACTCAAGATCATGAGGGCAGTGATCAGAAAAGGAGAAGAGTGGAGTCTTGGAGTACTCAGAAGCATTTGCCATGCACATGGATTTCTCCAACCCATACACAAAGGTGTTGGGAGACCTTATTGCCCAAGGACCCACCCAAGAGCTTTCACACTGACAGGTGAAGGTGACATCTGAGAAATGAACATATTGTGGCATCTGGGGATTAGTTCCTGAAGGCTATTGTCCAACTCCAGGGAGTATTCAGAGTTGAACAGTAGTAGCTGGAGGTGGCTCAAGTCCCTGAAGGTGGATATGGAGAGGGTCCCAGGGTTCAGGTGGCTCAATGCCAGCACTGTAATTGAGGCACTTGCTTCAGAAGCATCTCCAGCTTCACTCAACTGAACTCAGAGAGGAAGTCTAGGTCTCCTAGCTCCAGCTCTTTCAGTCTGGGCATGCCAAAGAGACACATGTTATCTGCATCTTGAGTGATCAGACGAGAAATGCAAGTGTTCCAGGAGGGGAAGCTGTGGGAAGGATGTCTGGGGCTGGTGCCTTGAAAAGATGTAGGAGCTGGTGCCTCTCAGAGGGAGGGGAAATAAACTGTGGTGCTATATGAAAACAATAGCTCATTGGAAGATTTTTAAGGTAAGATTCTTCAAGAACAAGAATGGTTCTTCATTGCAGACTATGAACTGGATGGACCCTTCAGCCCTCACCTCCAAGCTGAGCAGTTCTGGAAGCCAGGGGGGTAGATGTTCAGATCATCAAGAGAACTCAGCTGCAGATAGCTCAGCTTCTGTGGACCCTGAAGTTCCTTGCCTGGGATATGCTCTAAATAAGTGCCCAGGAGGCTCAGTGAAGTGAGAGCAGGAAGAGAGGAGAGCCCGCCTGGATTTAGAACCTTAATTTGGTTCCAACTCAGGTCTAGGGTGTTCAGCCACCTGAGTCCCTCCAAACACCTACTGTTTAAGTTAGAGATGTTGTTGCCACCCAGCCAGAGCGCCTGAAGTTGATGAAGAAAGGAGAAGGCTCCATAGAGCAGATTATGAACTCGTTGTAGGACAGATTGAGCACTCTCAGCTTTGCACTAACCAGACCTTTTGGGAGCACCAAGGTAAAGCCAGGTGATTCATAGACAGACTGAGCCTCTGAAGCTGGGGCAGGGCACTCAGGAACCTGATGGGAAGTGATTTCAGACCATTTTCATGAAGGCTTGAGTTCCAGGGAGTGGTAACCTGCAAGACCTAGATTTTCTATGTTTTGTATTTGATTCCTCCCAAGGTCAAGTTAATGAAGGGCAAAGTATCCTGTCACATTCCCAGGCAGCCTTTTTACACCTGTACCCACAACAGAGAGGAATTCCAGATGGAGCAGTCCTGAGCCTAGGAGGCCTAATGAATTTAATGGGGTGCTATCCAATCTCAAGGAATGCAACTGGAGGCCATGCAGGGCTCTGATACCTGCCTGGCTCTTCTGTAGGTTGAATGACAAGTCCAGTACCTCCAAAAAGTGATGCCCAGAACCAGTAGTGGAAAAATAAGTATCACAAGTCACAAGTAAAATGCATTATTCTCCTGTGAGGTTTTGGGCTTCCTCAAGTAACTCACATCTATAGGAAAAGAAGGATTCAATATTGAAAAATACAGATGCATCTGCCTTTTTCTTGAACTATCATGATTTTGACATGCCTAAGTGCTGACATAAAGGTGGTTGTGCAGCACCAAAACTGGCTTTCCTTCAGTAACAACCCTTCAACTCCTGGGATCCATCATAGCTGTATGTACCTCTGGCTTCGGTGAAGATTTCTAGATCCTGAAGAGACGAGGCTAGGAATCACCACTGACATGATTCAGTCTCAAAGGGGATGGAATTTGCTGTACCGGATATTTTTTTAAGCAGAATATATTTACTGAAAGTTTCTGTCTGAGAGAGGGACAGAAGGGGTCCTGAGTGGTTGCCAAAGACTGAGTTTTCTAGAAATTTCATAGAGCAAAATCACAAGGTGAGGTGGGTTCAAGGTAGAGAGAATGGAATATCACAATGCTGGCATGAGGTGGGACAAGACTATGGTCAACCAATAGGATTATGAGTATAATTGCTCAGATAAAATTGATTAAATCAGGATCAAATGGGGAAGTGATTCATGTAGCAAGCAGGCATGAATATAGAACAGGGCTTTTTTCTGTAGTGGGTTGGTTAGTGGCCCCTTCTGGCTACTCAAGGTGATCAGACACTTACTTAGAATACCATTTCCTAATGTATGTCCTTAAGAAGTATGGGGGTGTATTCATTTTGTCTTGAGGTCTGACCCACCACAGGTAGTGTCTGTCTCCCCCCTGGTTGCAAGCTATTTGATCTTCTGCACTGGCCCCTTCAATGACCCAGCCCTGTCTGACTGCTACTGATAACATCCCCCCAAATGAAGCAGTACCTGAACTGCTATGAGGGAATAATTGGCGATGACCAATCTGGCTTCTTGAGGATAAAGGGAGTCATAGTTGTTGATTGGCAGTAAAAAGTATTTAACAGAGTATTTATCTAATGACCCTCAATAGACTCCAGGCATCTTCATCTTGGGTAGGCATACAGCTTTAAGTCTGGAGGAGACAAGATCAAAGAAACAGTTAACTATGCTTGGGCCAAATAATAGAATCAACAGGATAATTATGAGTACAGTTAATCAAGATTTCCACCAAGAGGTGCTAATGAACGCTTTCCATAAAGAGCATAAGATTAAAGTACAGGGAGTTTTAGAGTATGATGTCATTGATTTGTCATCTAATATCTTAAACAGCTATTGAGATATTAGCAGAAGTATCAGGAATGTATACGCAACATTCAAGTTTTACAACTGCACAAGTACACCACTGTGCTGCTGTTAGAATGTCTAATACCATCTGATTTTGGAGGATGGCCCATCTTGTTAATTTTGATTCTGCATTTAGGAGAGAGAGAGGCCAGATGCTGTGTCATTTAAAGCCTGCTAAGTATAGTTAGTTAAGCCCTCAATATGTTGCATGAAATCTTCCAATCCTAGGGTAGGAATAAAGATAGAGGCCAAGTGACCCTACCAGTGAAACACACTTCTGACTCTCATTGGTACTGGCAAGCTAAATTTGCAGGTTTGTTGATATTTTTGACATGCCTACCTTGTAACTATGCAAATCCTAATGTGTATTTTCCTATCTATGCAGGAGACAGCAAGGACCACAAATTGGTACCACAAGATCAGTGAGTGCCACTGGGGTCTTCCCACCTAATTCCAGAGCAATAAAACCAGTCTGCTGCAAACCAATCTTTAGGCTGTAAAGTTATTGTGCATATCCACTATTTGGGTATGTCCATCTCAAGTATTTAGTAGACTTAGGCCAATGAGAATAGGAGTGATGTTTTGTTCCCAACATAAGGGGGCCTTTTTACTGATATCCAATAGTGGGGATAAACCATATTTACTCATGCCATATTTGAAAATATTCATCTTGATATCTATGGTTGTTGGCCCTCAGAATAGGACCCTTACTTTGTTAATAGGGACCTCACCAGTGCCTGCATAGAGGTTTCAGTGGCATTGTTAGAAAAAAGCATTTATGTCCTGGTACCCAAAGATGACAAAAGCCTGTAATCCCTAGGAATTCCGTTACCTGTTCTAGAGTCTTAGGCTGTGCAAAGGAAAGAAATGATTTAATTCTTTTCATAGCCTTTGGGCTCCCTTGGATATAATGAAGCCTAAATATTTTACCTCAAGACTGCAAAGTTGTGTTCAGATTTAGAAACCTTATAACTTTTATCTGCTAGGAAATTTAGCAGAGCACAAGTGCTTTGGCCACAGAGCTCTCCTGAGGGAGCACATAACAATATATCATCTACATATTGTAAGACCATGACCTGGGAAAACTCAAAACATTCCAAGTTATGGGAAAGCACTTGTCCAAAAAATTGTGAACTATTCCTGAATGCTTGGGGAAGCACTGTCCATGTCAACTGGAAGCCTGGTCATGAGAGCTTTCAAAAGCAAACAAGAAACTGTGAAGCTGTATGTAAAGGAATAAAAAAGAAGGCATCTTTTAAATCTGATGCTGAAAACCAACTGGCATCTTTTGTGACCTGGGAAAGGTGACTGTATGGGCTAGGTACCACTGGATGAATTGGCACTATTATATCATTATCAAACTAAGGTAACCTATTAATCTCCATTCCCCATTGGGTTTTTTAATTTCCAAAATTTAGGTATTGCACAGACTGTTACAGGGCTCAAGTAACCTTAGGTTATCAGTTATAGGTACTAATCCTCTCTTAACTTCAGGTCTTAAAGGATATTGTCTTTGGTGAGGAAAAATAGTAGAATCTCTAAGATGTATCTATGCTGGAGCAGCTCTTATTGACCTTACCTATTTTACCTTTAGTTGCCCATACCTCAAAATTTATTTTTGTTTCCACAAAGAGAAAGCAGAAGCCCTGACCTGAGTTCATATATATTACAGTATTTAAGCTAGATAAAATATCTCCCCCTAAGAGGAGAGCTAGACTTTCAGGTATAATAAAAAATAAATGTGTAAAAGAAAGTCATCCCAGTTATAGCCAAAGGGTTGTGAAAAATAGCAAATTACCTCCTCTCCAGTGACTTCTTTCACAGAGGTATGATGACTGGAAGGAAAGTCAAGATTGAAAAGAAGGATCAAAAGACATGTGCCAATGACCAGAAATAGGCACATGGCAATGACCAGAAATAGGGTAGTTTCTTTTTTCTGTACATTCATGATCACCTAGGGATTCTATATGGAGATGACAGTCTGGCCAGAGGGAAAAGGCAGAGTGCCCTAAGACCCTTCAGTCTTGCTGGACCAGCTGATAGGATGTGTCTGAACTTTAGGGTCTTGGCCTCAGAAGGCTGTCAGACCTCCAGTGGTCAACTTTGCAGTTCAGGCATGACCCAGGGTTTTTCTTAGGGCAACCACTCTTAAGGTGGCCTGGATTGTGGCAGCACTAGCAGATGAGTATAGTCACTGAGCTCTTCTTGGAGCCCCAGGAATCAGACTTAGAGTCTGTTTCTCTTAATGTTGCAGCAAAAACAGCTGCTTTCTCCTGGTCTCTTTGGCCTTCTCCTCATCACAGGTATTGAGGAGGCAATTTTTACTAAAGTATCAAGTGAGCTCTCTAGAGCAAAAGCCATCTTTTGTAGTTTTTTTCTAATATATGAAGCTGACTAGATAATAAACATCTTTAAGGATAATTTGACCCTCTATTGAATCAGGATCTAAGGAAGTATATTTTATCAATTCCTCTCATAAATTATCTAAGAAGGTAGAGGGTATTGTTGAATAGCTGATAATTCAAAATAATTAAATGGCTTAGTTTCTACAACTTATTATCAAAGTATTTTCCTATACACATAAATGAAAGGTTGGAGGAACTCCCTTAGGCTAAACACTTTTTAGTCACATAAGAGTGGTGCTCTGGGATATAGCACTTTCTGGTTTCACCCAGAATCAGTTATTTCCACTATGTCTCAGGTTCAGCCACCCAAGGGAGACCTGCCCAGAACACTGTCAGGACATGGCTTTTATGTGTTTTCTCCTGAACAGGCAAAATTCCAGTGTCTCATCAGACTCAGAGATGGGGTATGTATCCCCCATCTAAGATCATTTCCTTTTCTTCAGCATTAGCAAGTGCTCATTTTTATGGGTTTAACTTAGTAGGAGATTAACAATCTAGAGTACTTTTCTTTCAATTTTACATTCCTCTTAAAAGGAAAGTAAAAAGTGATGGGGAAAGATTAAAAGACCAGAGAAAGGAAATTGAATCAGAACAGGTTTGTCATTTTCTCTAGAGTGCAGAGGATTAGAGCAAGTCTGTCCCAGTGAAACTTGCCCTCCAAGTCTTAAAAAAAGTCACCAACCTGGTGGCTTTTAATTGGTGTATGGAGTCCTATGTTTTATTATATAGGCATGTATTATTTGCTAAGTGTGAGTTAGATTTTAAGAAGACCTATTTTACAGAAGTTTATATTAAAGGCTGCTAGGGATGTTCAAACATTTGTCTCTCTAGCACTACTGACTAATTAAAATCAAGCAAGGAGTACCAGTAAATTTAGTAACTGGCTCAAGTGCAACATGCACAAAGACAAAACAGGAATAAAAACATCCCATTAAAGAAGTATCATAACCTTTTAACCTTCCCATGTTTTAATTTAGATTTATCATCATTTTAACAAAACTATGTAGAAGACAAAGCATAATCAATTATAAGCAATGAGAAAAGACCTAACAAAACTTTAAGGATAAAAATTTTTACCTAAATGAGTACCAGTCCAGAATCTGTGAAATAAAAACATACTCTTACCTCCATTCAATGATCTCAGTAGAAGGCCTCCAAATGATATGAGAAAGAAACTTTCAACCTACTACATATCCAGTATGAGCTCATGTTCTCTGAAATAGAAGAATGAATTTTAGGGAGAATGGAGGTTAAGAACAATACATTTATTGAGAGAAAGAAAGCTTCTCTCTGAGAGAGAGACAAAAAGGTCCTCAAGTAGGTTGCCCTTACTGGGTTCTTTTCATGGACCTTCCCTGGCAGTTTTGAAAGGCTATATCTTAGTCTTGATGTCTCATATAGTGTGCCTTGTTATTCTTGGCTTTTCCCCTCCACTGTATTATTTAGGGAGATTTCAGAGGATGCAATAGAGCTCTGATCAGACACATAGAATGAGAAGAGTGTCTAGTAACATAAACTCTGAGCTATAGAGCAGTCATTTGGCCTCAGAGATCAGGTCTGATGCATTACCAGAAGGCACACTAATTACCTACAAATGTAGTAGCTCATTGGACTAGTTAAAATTGAGACAAATCTTAACCCAAATGTCTCCCTTGAACTCTGCCTAGTCCCTGCCTATCTCCTGGCCTCTGGTTTACTCTAAAGAGAGGGAAGGTCTCTATCTTTTGCTGTCAATTCCACTAACTGCTCATCCATCTTGTCCACAAAACTCCCTTGGCATGAGAAGCAATGGGTTTACCTTTGTGCAGAAGAAAAGTAGGTCATTGGAGATAAAGTTGAAATCTGTAAGAAAAGATTTCTTATCTTTTCCTGAAGCAGGAGTCAAGACCTTTTCTTTTGTGATTCCTCCACCATGGCCTCAGCTCTGTGGTATATGAGTGTGACATTCCTTTTATCAACCAAGGTGGAAAAGTCAAGGAAAATGAAGAGGGTACTTTGTTAACCTCTTAATGACTCCCCCAGACTGTACCATTTTCTGTTCCTTTTTTTATTCCAGTGACTTTTTCTGTTTTATGATTTCCTTTTTCCACACCTGGTTTGGAAATTTCAGTTCTCATTTATTTTGTATCATATTCTCTTGAAGTTTGAAAGAATAAGTGCTTCTTTTTTTTCCAGAACAGTTTTCTTCTCTAAAATAAGAGTGACCCATCCGCAACATTTCTACTCTTCCCTCTCTCCTTGCTCTCTAAAAGTCTTAATGTCAAGCTCCTTTAAAGTAGAAAGACTAAATGCAGAGGAAGCGGAAGTTTGACTGGAAGGCATTTCTTCCTACTGAGTTTGGAAGTACAGACCAAAGAAAGAAGAGGAAAGACTGATTTTTGTGTAAATGGTAGACTCTTCTTTTGCAGAGCATATGAGTGATGGGAAATTTCTGGGAAGAAACCTCAAAATCAGAACTGAGTTGCAATAATTTATCATTCTAATGAATGAAAGATTCCCATGTTTAGATTAATACAGTGACTACAACTTTTTGAATAGTTTTTGCCTCTGTTTTTCAATAGCAGTGACAAGTTTGATTTTGGAGATGCTTACACAGTTCTTTCATCTCTGGTTTCTAGAATTCTAGGTTTTAGAGTACCTCAACTTTTTTATTACACTTCAATGTTCAAAATTTTTCTGTGCATTATATTGTTTTTCTTACTATTTATTTTGTACATAAATCCTTGTGTAAGAAGAGGATCAGTCTCCTAATTGGAGACTTTTGAGAAAAGGAGCCTCTTCTAAACTTCCACTATTATATTTGTATTCCTATTTATGCTTAATACAACTTTAATATTATTCTGGTGACAATGTGCTCAGCTCAAAAAATTAAATGTTACAGCCTCCCTTGTTAATGGTAGTCATCTTTGAAATAGTGTAAGTGGTTTGCCTGTTTTGCTTCCTGTAGATTTCTTTGACAGATACTGAGTTTCCTTTCTGCTTCTAAGTCTTAAATGGATAAAATTTAGAGTAACTGAATTATTTACTAAAAAGTAATTTATTTCCTTAAATCTTTTATCTTTTTCTTCTTTGGAGACAGTTGAATTATTTAAAAAATGGTATTGTTTTTGTTAAATGATAGAAATTATTTTGATAGATAAATGGCCTATGTCGCTAAATGAACATTTGAGATATGTTGTTATAAATTTAAAAAACAAAGGTAAATAAGAAACACAGTAATTCACTTTTTTAAAAGAACTGATTTTTATAATAGTGAAAAGTAGAAGCTTTATGGTAAAGATAGTGATATGTAGATAGAAAGTCCATGGGAAAACAGGGAAACTGCTTTGGGAAGATTCATATGCAAGGTATGTACCTCTATTTCTCTCTCTCTCTCTCTCTCTCTCTCTCTCTCCTCTCTCTCTCTCTCTCTCTCTCTCTCTCTCTCTCTCTCTC
>PVJX010016621.1:0-27788 GCA_004027295.1 Dolichotis patagonum | reverse complement strand
CCAATGTACCAGTTTCCCAGTTCATAGTCCATGTTGGCACAGCATGGTCAACTTTGGAAGAAGAGTGGCTCAGAGAACTAAACATATCTGTGCACTGAGAACTGTGTGTTTCTGGAGTGAATGGAGATGCAGAGGTTTCATTTCTCCCTGCTTTTTTCCTGCAAAAGGTAGTTTGTACCTAGAGGCCTAAGGACACCTTTGGGAAAAAAAACAGTTGCAGTATGTTTGAGGACTCAGAACTCCCCTAGAGAAGTGTAACTCCATGTCCACAATGATCCTGCTCTAGGAACAGAGGTGTGGAGTAAGTGCTGCTTGAGAATTCCCCTTAGGAGTGAAAGGCAGGACATGTACCACTGTACCCTAGCAGACTGAAAAGCTCTGAAGCATGGACCCCTATGGTATAAGTTCAGAGTACAGCACTTAGGCAGGAGTTCCTCTGTAAAGGCCGCAGAGGCACACACTGTGTTTCTCAGGTTGCTTTGGTGAAAGGCAGTTTGCATGTGTACAAGTGATGGATCCACATGGAGCAAAAGCCATAACAAAAGACACAGCCATAACAAAAACAAAACTTAAAGGCAAGTGCTTTTTATTAATTGATGTTGAATTACTGAAACACAGTGTATAATCAGAAGTTTTATATGAATATCTATAAAGCTTTGCCCATTTGTTTTGAGCCTATGGTTGTATTTGTATGCATCTGCAAGTTTCAAAGAGAAGCCAAGTTTAAATGTAGTAACAGACTATAATTTAGAATCCTATTTTTAATGCCTTTTGAGTGGAGTATTAACTTTTCAACCAGTGTCCTGCAGATGACAGTTTTGGTGTTGGACTGAAATAGAATATTATAGGTTAAGAAATCTGTCTCTATTTTCATTTTGGTGATGAAACAGGGAGGGTGTTGTGGAGGTGCTCATGGCTACATGTTGTTTCATTGCAATATTTCAACACATTCAGCGGTTGTTTTTTTCTTTCACTATTGGCACAGGCCAGTGAGTGAGGGATTAAATTTTCCTTTATAAAATATCTTAGAAATAACTTGAAATTATAGGGTTAGGCAATATAATCAACTAAAACTCGAAAAATGTATGAACTTTGAAAGTTTTCTTCTACTTAAAGCCCTGCCTGCTTCTTTTTTTTTTTTTTTTTTTTTCATTTTTTCTTTTTGAGACAGGGTTTCTCTATGCAGTTCAGGCTGGCCTTTAACTCACTTTTTGTGCCAGGCTGGCCTGAAACTTGCAGTGGTCCTCAGCCTCCCAAATGCTGGGATTACAGGCTTGTGCTGCCACACCCAGCCAGGCCCATTTTCATGTTTCCAGCAGACAGTGCTTTCTGTTATTTGAGTATCTTGTTTAGGAGTGATTCATTTTTCAAGGTAAATGTAATTACTGGCAGAGTCGACCCAACCTTGGTATTGCATTCTACATAGACTGAAAATGGCACTCACTCACTTTCTATTAAGAGAACATCATGATATCAACTTTGAGTGCTGCATTCAGGCTTTTGTGACATCAAAGGAAATGCGCAGGAGCTTTGGTGTTTGGAGTGGCTCCCAAGGAGAAAGATATTCTGGATGGCCCCTCCCACCTGTCTCTCAGGGGACTGTGGTTTTCTTCAACCTATTTGATGGCACTGAGAGGTCTTCTTGACCTCCTCCTTCTTCTAGTCCCCATGCAATAAATCAGGCCCACCCCCTCCAGGTGACTCAGGAACTCCATTCAAGCCTAGCGCTCCAGGGAAACCCAGTGTTCCTCAGCCTCCTCATCATGCTCCTCAGACAGCTGTAAGCCCCACAGGCTGAACCTGAAGTAGAGCTTCTTACTACCCTAATTCATGACTTATCCTGCCCCTAAGAGAAGTCCCAGGGGTGGAAAGTCCCCTTTTCAGTAGCTGATGTCTGGCAGTGTGAGGAATGACTAGATCAACTGTTGGAGGGCCCTAGTAAGTTTGCAGATGAGTTTCAAACTTTGACTCTTGCTTTTGATTTCTCATGGGGAGATGTCCAGTTTGCCTTGGCCACTTGCTGTGTCCCAAATGAAAAACAGAATCCTACAAGTGACTAGGAACTATGCAGATGAGCTATATGCTTTAGAAAGGGAAGGAAACCATCCTGGAGAGGATATTCTCCCTTCAACAGGACCAAACTGGGCCTATAATATTAGTCATGGACTAAAAATCATATCCCATATGCTAGCTGCTCTTGCCATGGAAATGAAGAAATGTGTTAAAAAGTCTCTTAACTAGGCTGGGGGTTTAGTTCAGGGGTATAAGTGCCTGCCCAGCAAGCATGAGGTCATGAGTTCAATCCCCAGTAAAAAAAAAATAAATTTTAAAAATTTTTAAAAAGTCTGTTTAACTAAGATAAAGTGAGAAGGGACATACAGGGCACAGACAGAAATCCAGCCATCTTCTGTTACCAATTGGTAGAAGTCTTTCATAAATATACTAATACAGATCCATCTTCCAGGGAAGGAGAAGCACTAGTGGGGCATCATTTTATCTGTCAATCAGCCCCAGACATGCAGTGTAAGCTACAAAACTTCAGATGGGGCCATAGATACCTATGGCCCAATTTCAGGACACAGCCTTTTCTGTGTTCAACAATTGGGGACCAGAGGAAGGAAAAAGACAAAGGCTAAGATTATCGGTGTCACATTGGCAATGCTTTAAACTCACCCATGTTGTCTAGGAACAACTGGGACAGTTCCTGTGTCAAGTGCAAGAAGGACTGAACAGTGGGTATGAGGTTGCACCAATCCTCCCCCTGGGCCCTCCTCTGTATATGAGGCAGCTAAGGTGCCTGACTTGTGGCACTGGACTGTCCTTACTCCCAGAGAGGGGCTAGGCCATTCAGAACCCTCATTTCCTTCTCTGACTGAAGAGGCCCAGGGGAACCTGCAAAGCCCCTGTGCACAGACATCACCATCTCCTCCAAAGGAACTCTGGGTAATCTTGGATGAGCCAATTGAATTACTTCATGCTGTTTTGACTTCTCTATAAAACCCTCCTCTGGATCTGTAGCCATAGTGCTAGTCAGTGAGACCCATAATAAGCAATTCTTTGCAACTATACTAACAGAAGAAACTGTGAAGTTAACTTTGGGACAGAGAAGACTAGAAGTCCTAACTCCTCATCAGGTCAGAAATATTCTGGAAACAAAAGTTGTGGTTAAGAGTATCACTCCATGCTGTTAGTCATTCCTGAGGTTATTATAAAAATTTGCACTACTATTAACCCTGTTCTTTCATGCCTATAAGCCTGGAAGTCAGCCACTCTTGTGATCAAATGATCTCCCAGATCTGTGCAAGCAGGAAGGGCAAAATCCTGAGGAGGTGTGACTCACTGAGGGAGGTAGATTTATCAGTCATTTATAAAATACATAGTAAATTCTGTGACTCCTAGAGGCCGTCCAACTTCCGAGGCAGGTCAGAGTCATGCACTGTAAAGGGCACCAAAGAGACATGCCTGAAGTCTCCTGGGGAAATCAAAAGGCTGATAGGGAAGCAAAAAGGACAGCCCTAAGGCCCCTCAAGGCCCTGGCCTTAGTCCAAGTTCCTGAAGAGCCATTCTGATCCTTTCTCAAGGGACATAGAGACAAACAATAAAACTCCTACATAGGGAATGGGCCTCAATCTTGTGGAAAGGTAGAACCAGACCCTAAAGTGAGCTCTAGCAAAATTTTGCCAAGAGACACCTGAGCCCTGGCTTCAACTGCTGCTAATAGAGCTCATGAGCTTTAGTAACATGTGCAAACAGGGGTAAATTTGAGCCTGTTTGAGATGTTATATGAGAGGCTATTTCTATTCTCTGATATGATAGCAGACCCAGATACCATGAGACTCTTATGATATTAATCCAAGTGCACCTGGCTATTCAAATGTATAGGATCAGAGTCCTGCCAGTTATTGGCCTAGGAGGACCACCTAGCATCTGCCCTAGAGACTTAGTGCTTGTAAAAACTTGGAGAGGGGACACCCACTGAACAGTTAAAGCAAAAGTGGAAGGACTCCTTCTCAGCCATCCTTGCCACACCCACTGCAATAAAGGTGGCATAGGTAGATAATTGGATTCATCTTTCTAGATTAAAGCCAGCCCCGTCTGAACTATCTGAAGAACAGAATCACCCAAAAGGAGAAAGCTATTCCTGTGAGCCTCTGGAAGACTTGAGATTGCTCTTCAAAAAGCAAACTCCTGTGTAGCTACAGGAAATGTGGAAATCTCACCTGCTCCTCATACTTGTGCTAATAGTGAAGCTCAATGGTCATCAGTTTTCTGACAGGCTTTTCTTTCTTCAACCCAGCCAGGGAGCCACAGGGTGCCAAGGAAGGTGGAGAGCACATAATATCCAGTCAAAAGCATTTACAGCCCTTTCCAGTTTGAAGAAGTTATAGAAAACAGAGATCTCTAACTCCCTCAAACCCCATGATGAATTATGTGGTTTCGTGCCTCTCAGAATACATTTGTGTTTGATCTCATGGCCTGACCTTCAGTACGTATTTCCCCACTTAGAATTCCTTAAAGGTTCACACGTAGTCACCACATCTCATTATGTAATTTAATCAGAGTGGATCCTGGGATGGGCACCTGTGTGGAAAGCCCTGACTCAGCACCCTGTCAATCATTCCTGTTAATCTCAGGCAGAGATCAGATGAGAGGCACCCAAGCTTAGGTGCATATCTTTACAGTCCAAAAGCCTGATTTATCTATGTGCCTTTTATTTTCCTGTCATCCTGACACTTTTTATTCACAATATATTTTTGTTTCTTTTGCCATAGACCTGCCCAGAGCACATCTTCCTGTTATCTTAAATAAATGTAGCTGCCTCTTCTTTTACCATTGACTGTACACTTGCAATTCTTGGTACACAACAGACTAGATAGAATCTGTCAGATGTCCACATGGTATCAGCATTTCAGGATGACAACCAAGTCTTCAACTTAGGGACCTTTGGGGAGACATTTAAAATCCAAACCATGACAATAGCCACAACCTGCGGGCTCAGGAAATCCTCATAGGGAGGTTTTCTTGTCATCTATGGCTCCTCCTGAAGGAGGAAAATAAAGCAAACTAATTCTAAAACACCAAGAAGGAAAGTGGTGCATGACCACCACCACTTAGCATTGCTTTGGAAGTATCAGCCGATTCCACTATATCAGTAATCCCAGGCTACTAGATAAGAGAAGGATGAAAGAAGGTTAAGAGACATCCTTGGGTGTAGAATTAATACTGAAATATGCAAAAAACAGCTAAACATACAATAAACTGGAAGTAGATTGCTTATGTACAATAACAGTGAAGCAGACTGATATCTAGGGACAAATTTTTAAAAAGGTGTATAGGGCCAAAATGATGAAAAGTTTAAAACCTCACTGAAGGAAAGAAAGTCAATTTCAACAAATTGAAGGATACCTTATTCATAAATAATCAACATTTTCAAATCTAATTCTCTAAATATTAATTTCATATTTACATGAACATTTAGTAATCTTAGTAATATCTTTTTGTTTTCTGCATTTTCAGTGCACTGTCACCTGGGCCTTGCTGATTCCAGAGAGCCTGGCCTCCACTCCCAGCTTCCTGGGGCTGGTTAATTCCTAGTGAGAACAAACACACCTTTGGTTTTCTGGACTTTGCAACTTGGGGAAAGCAAAGAACTTGCTTGGTTTTTTTCTTTTTTTAATACTGGATACTGAGACTGAGACCCACGTCCCCAGCCCTGATTTATTTTTGAAAGTCTTGCTAAATTACCAAAGCTGAACTGCAACCTGTGATCCTCCAGGCTCAGCCTCCCAGACTGCTGGAATTACAGGTCTGAGCAAACACGTCAGAATACAACTTGCTTTTCCTATGCAAACCAACCTATTCAGGGCCCATAACCCCAGGCTGCCTTTCTGTGGTTCATGGTAGCAGGCTTCCTCACCATCTCATGTACTATCCTGTTCTAATTACTACAGGGCCAGTGCAGACAGCCAGGGATAGCCCCCTACCACCCCAGAGCCCATCCTTTCTTCCCCAAATAAAGGCCCAAGCCATAAGTTCTTCTCTCTCTGCCCAGGTCCAACTCTGGGTGTTGCACCATTGTGGCCCTGTGTGGTGTGGCATGGCTCCTAGCCACAATGGCAATCATCTTCTAATATGCTGGCCTCACTGAACACTAAATTTTTCTGTTAACACATTCTATAAAATACACTCCAAGGAGCTAGAGGTAGCTCAGTGGTAGTGCATTTAGTATAGGTTCTGGGTTCAATCCTTGGTAGCTCTTTTGTTGCTGCCCACAAAAAATACTCATCCAATTAAAATAACAGGTTTCACTTCTGCTACTAAAGTTAACATGAAAACATAACTGAGTAAAGATAATCAAGAAAATTCTGGCAAAGAGTAACAGAGGGTGATGGGGCAAGGAGACAGACGGAGGAACTGAAAGATGGGGCAGCAGTGATGGCACAATGGGCTATTAAATAGCTTTATGTATACAGGGCATATAAATTTCCATCCATAATGGTCAGTGAAAGAATATTCATCTTTAATAATTGAACACAGTTTTAATTTTAAAACTCCATTTTTCCAGGATGAAAACTAAATTTCAGTCATTCTAGGACCTCATGCTCCAGGTCCTGGCCCATCTTGGCACTGCTGCAAGAACTCTTGGAGATCCAGGAGTTTCCAGGTGTGCCTGTCTCAGCTCCCTTATGGGAGGAGCAACCATTCAATCTGGATTTGCTGCGCATCCACTGACCAGCTTATCCTTCTCCTGGACAGAAAAACCTTGAAAAGAAAGGAAGGTGAAAGATTATGCAATGAGAAGTGTAGGGAGCTCTGCCTGTCAGATTTCAACCCAAGGCTCACTTTTATACCCACCTCTTCTATGGTTAAAATGATGAGGTCATTAATTTCTTCCACATTAGTCAATCTATTCAGATTAGCAGCAGCAAATACAATGAAAAGATACTTGATTATTCACCCTTCATCTGTATATATGACCTCTCCCCAGAAGTCAGCAGTGTTTTGTGAGAGTTTCTAGATCATGCTTTCCATCTGGAATTTAGCTGGTTTCCAACTTTTCTCATACACTCTATGATATTCTACTGTAGTCATTCTATGCATTTATTTCAGAATGACTTCTTCACTGGAACACGCTATTTCCTCTCTACCTTACTATCTTAAAGATAGTAAAAAAAAAAATAGAGGGGGTTGACTTTCATTTTTTTTCCTTCAGTGCTCAAATCCTATTATCTCCTTGCAATGGAATTGAGACTTTTTTTCTTATGAAAATACACTCATGAGCAAACTCCAAGAAGCAAGCAGGGGACGGAATCCAGTCTGGGGCCCTGACCATGCATGTGGGTTGAATCCCAGCACACGGGGAAACCTTGAAACTTTGCTCCCAGGCAGAAAGACCATGCCCTGCATCTGAAATTACCCTAAGATGCACAGGAGGTACCTGCGGGCCTACCTGGGCCATGCCCAGTGAACTCCAAGCAGCAAGCAGGGATCGGAATCCAGTCACGTGCCCTGACCACAAGCATGGGTTGAATTCCAGTGGGCAGAGAAGCCTTGGAACTTCACTCCCAAGCAGTAAGACCACGCCCTGCATCAGAAATCACCAGAGGACACATGGGAGTCCCCACGGACTCAACTGGCCCATGCCCAGTGAGCTACAAGTGGCTAACAGTTGCCAGCAGTCTGCCCCAGGAGCCAAAACTGGGCCAGATGATTCCCAGTGCACGGGGGAAGTTTTGAAACATCATTCAAAACCCAGAAATATAGGAAAATGACAAAACAAAAGAGCAAAATACAATCTCAAACTTCCAGCCCAACCCAAACAAGCATAGGCAACAAGGACACAGAAGAAAATATAAGCCATATACCTGAAATTCCTGAAATGATATCAACTGAAGTAAAGAAACAACTCAAGGAAGCTATAAAAAAACTCAAATCAGAAATAGTCTCCCAGGTAAAAGAAGAAATGATAAAGGGAATGAAAGAAATGCTAAACACACCTAAAGAAGACATAGTTAAAAAATCAGAGGAACAATGCAAAAAGATGGAAACTCTGAATAAAGAATATAAGAAACAAACAGAATGTATGAAGCAGATTCAAAGAGATAAACAGGAAATCAAAAATTCCATTGAAAGTTGGCAAAACCGCCTCAACAAAAGTGAAGATAGAATGTCAGACCTCGAAGACAAGATGGCAGCTAGTGAACAGGAAAGGAAAAATCTTTTAAAAATAACAAGGAACCAGGAAATAACAATTCAACAACTGCAAGATGATTCAAAGAAAAACAACATAAGATTGATAGGTATAAATGAAAAGGACGATGATAACAAAAATGATATCAAGAGGCTATTTACAGAAGTAATAGCTGAAAATTTCCCAAACATGAGAATGGAAACTGACATACAGATAAGTGAAGCATATAGAACTTCAAATAACCATAACCAGAAGAAAACTACACCCAGACATATAATAATCAACATCCTGGAAATCCAACATAAGAACAGAATACTAAAAGCTGACAGATCACCTATAAAGGAAAGCCTATCAGAATCACAGCAGACTTCTCAACACAAACAATGAAGTCAAGAAGTGCACGGAGTGAAGTATTTCAGATCCTAAAGGAAAACCACTTTCAACCCAGACTGACATACCCTGCAAAACTGCCCTTCAAAATGGATGGAGAAATAAAATACTTCCATGACAAAGAACAGCTGAAGAACTACCAACTACTGGTACTAATGACTACCAAATCAACCCTGCAAAGAATATTGAAAGACATTCTAGACAGACATAAGAGAAAAACACACTAGACAGTCAAACAATTAAACAGAGTGGAAAGATAAAGAATCAACAGCAGAAAAATAACATGTGAAAAGTAAACCAATATATATCAGTTAATGTAACCATTAATGTAAATGGCCTCAAATCACCAAGTAAAAGAAACAGACTGGCAGAATGGATCAAGAAACAACACCCAGCCATATACTATATATAGGAAACCTATCTAACCCAAAAGGAAACTCAAAGACTGAAAGTCAAAGGATGGAAAACAATACTCCATGCAACAGGATCCCCAAAAAAGGCAGGAGTAGATATTCTGTTTGCAGACAATGTGAACTTCAAACCAAGAATGATCCAGAGAGATAAAGAAGGCCACTACATACTAGTTAGGGGAAAATTTCAAGAAGAAGAGATAATAATTTAAAATATACATGCACCAAATTTGAGAATACCCAGGCATACAAAACAAATATTAACAGAAATAAAAAATCAAATAAACAGTAACAATTATAACAGAGACCTTAACACACCATTGACACAAAGGGACAGATCAACTAGACAGAAAATCAGCAAAGAAATAACAAAACTGAATCACACCTGTGAACAAATGGACTTGATAGACGTATATAGAGTTTTCCATCCAACATCAGAATATACATTCTTCTCAACAGTACATGGAACATTCTCTAAAATAGACCATATACAGCTCACAGAACATATTTAAGTAAATGAAAAGAATTGAAATTATCCCATGCATGTTGTCGGATCATAGTGCCATGAAATTAGAAATTAACAATAAAAGCAACTGCAAAAACCTCACAAACACATGGAAACTGAGTAATACACTCTTGAGCAATCAGTGGGTCACAGAAGAAATTAAAGAAGATTTAAACAACACCTACAAGCAAATGAAAATACAAACACAACTTACTGGAATTTGTGGGATGCAATGAAAGCAGTCCTCAGAGGAACAATTATTTCACTGAGTTCCCACATCAGGAAGACAGAATGAACACAAATAAACAACCTGATGCTACAACTCAAACATCTAGAAAAAGAAGAGCAAGCCAAGCCCAAAGCCAAAAGGAGGGAGGAAATTATAAAGATCAGAGCAGAAATTAATGCAATAGAGACTAAGAAAACAGTACAAAGGATCAATGAATCAAAGAGTTGGTTCTTGGAAAGAATAAATAAAATTGATAAGCCCCTGGCCAACCTTATTTAAAAAAAGGAAAGAAAAAACTCAAATTCATGCAATAAGAAATGAAAAAGGTGAAATTACCACAGACTCTTTGGAAATACAGAAGATCTTCAACACCTATTTCAAAAACCTCTACTATCATAGGTTCAATAACACTGAAGAAATAGACAGATTCCTAGATACATATGAACTACCAAAGCTGGATCAGGAAGATGTAAAACTGCTGAATAACCCAATTTCTATTACTGAAATTGAAAATGTGATTAAGACCTTGCCAACAAAGAAGAGCCCAGGCCCAGATGGATTCACTACAGAATTCTACAAGAAATACAAAGAAGACTTAATTCTGACACTCCTCAAACCCTTC
The DNA here is from genome assembly GCA_004027295.1 of Dolichotis patagonum. Lineage (NCBI taxonomy): Eukaryota > Metazoa > Chordata > Mammalia > Rodentia > Caviidae > Dolichotis > Dolichotis patagonum. The sequence continues at coordinate 17,441 of PVJX010016621.1, read as the reverse complement.
AATGAAATCGAAAGGGAAGAAATTCTTCCTAAGTCATTCCTGGAAGCAAATATTACTCTAGTACCAAAACCTGAGAAAGACCCAACTAAAAAAGAGAACTATAGGCCAATCTCCCTAATGAACATAGTTGCAAAAATTCTCAACAAAATATTAGCAAACAGGATGCAGCAAATCATCAAGAAGATTATTCACCCTGACCAAGTGGGATTCATCCCAGGAACGCAGGGATGGTTCAACATACATAAATCAATAAATGTAATTCCACATATCTATAAAGCCAAAAGTAAGAACCACATAATCATCTCTATAGATGCAGAAAAAGCTTTTGATAAGGTCCAACACTCATTCATGATAAGAACCTTACAGAGAATTGGAATAGATGGTCTTTACCTCAATATGATAAAGGACATCTATGACAAACCTACAGCCAGCATCATATTACATGGCCAAAAACTGAAAGCCTTTACCTTAAAATCAGGTACAAGAAAAGGATGTCCCCTGTCACTGCTCCTACTCAACATAGTACTGGAAATACTAGCCAGAGCAATTAGACAAGAGAGAGAAATAAAAGGAGTAAAGATAGGAAAAGAGGAAGCTAAATTATCAATATTTGCAGATGACATGATACTTTACATAGAAGACCCCCAAAACTCCACTGAAAAACTCCTAGATATAATAAATAAATTCAACAATGTAGCTGGATACAAAGTCAATACTCAAAAATCAATAGCATTCCTATACACTAACAACAAAAACTGAAAGAGAGGTAAGAGAAGCCACACCCTTCACACTAGCATCCAAAAAAATGAAATACTTAGGAATTAATCTCACAAAAGAAGTAAAAGATCTATATAAGGAAAATTATAATACCCTGAGAAAGGAAATCGAAGAGGACCTCAGAAAATGGAAAGACATCCCCTGTTCATGGATAGGAAGAACAAACATTGTGAAAATGGCCATTCTTCCAAAATTACTATACAAATTCAACACAATCTCCATCAAAATACCACTAACATGCCTCACAGATCTAGAGAAATCACTCCTAAAATTCATCTGGAACCAGAAGAAACCTAGAATAGCAAAGGCAATTCTAAGCAACAAAGACAAGGCAGGCAGTATCACAATCCCTGACTTGAAGTTATACTACAAAGCTACTGAAATAAAATAAGCATGGTACTGGAATAAAAACTGACAGAAGATCAATGGAATAGATTAGAAGATACAACTACAACTACAAACATATTCAACCACCTTATCTTTCATAAAGGGGCCAAACATGACCACTGGAAGAAAGATAGTCTCTTCAACAACTGGTGCTGGAAAAACTGGCTCTCCATATGCCAAAAACTAAAACTAGACCCATGCCTATTACCGTGTACTAAACTAAAGTCTAAATAGATCAAAAACCTAAATATTAAAACAGAGACACTAAATCTACTGGAAGACAAAGTAGGTAAAAACCTTGGAGACATAGGAATAGGGAGAGAATTCATGAATAAAATGCAAACCTCATGGGAAATATGTCAAAGACTCAACAACTGGGATCTCATGATTGAAAAGTTTCTGCACTTCAAAAGAAATCACCAACGAAGTGAAAAGGAAACCCATAGAATGGGAAAGGATTTTAGCCAACAACCCCTCAGACAAAGGACTTATACCCTGAGCAAATAAAGAACTGAAAAACATCAAGCCCCCCAAATTCAAACACCTTCTCCACAAATGGGCATCTGAGATGAACACACAGTCCTCAGATGAAGATATACAAATGGCAAATAAATACATGAAGAAATGTTCACCATCACTGGTCACTCAAGAAATGCAAATTAAAACAGCACTGAGATTTCTTCTCACCCTGGAAAGAATGGCTGCCATCAAGAAAACAACTGATAACAAATGTTGGCGAGGATGTGGGGGGGGGGGGACACTGCTGCACTGTTGGTAGTGTAGACTGGTGCAACCACTGTGGAAATCAGTAGGGAGATTCCTCAAAAAACTAGGATTGGAAATTCCATTCGATCCAGCTATTTCCCTCCTGGGTATTTTCCCAGAAATATTGAAAATGTCCGCTCACAGAGATATATGCACACCTATGTTCATAGCAGCCCCATTTGTGATTGTTAAATCTTGGAAACAACCTAAATGCCCATCAACCACAGAATGGATGAAAAAAATGTGTTATTTTTATACAATGGAATACTACTCAGCTATAAAAAAGGATGATCTTGAGGCCTTTATAGGTAAATGGAGACAACTTGAAAATATCCTCATTAGTGAAATAAACAAGACTCACATTAATAAATATCACATTGCCTCTCTAGTGTAAAAAATAATAAAAACTGACCAAATACTGGGATCCAAAAAGTCTGATAGATATTGTAAAAGTGAAAGGGCAGGAAAGTGCTCTAAAGGGTATATGTTATGTATAGTGTATAAGATAGTTGACCATATTACTGAATTTCTGTTGGAACATTGAATAGAAGGATTTGCGTTGTCAATGTTTGAGTGTCTAGCCACTATTTATGCTTTGATTTTGTGACTTTGGCAACTATTTTTTAAGATGACAATGAGTAATGTATCAACTAGTGATTCTATGATGAGAAATTTTTTTTTTAATTCGGTATTGTTTTACCCTTCTTTTCAGCTTTTCTATTTTCTTTAATTTTCTTTTATTTCTTTGAAAAAAAAGTATGCAATATAACAACCATTGTTAAATGTTTCATTCTGTTTTGAAAAACCTATATTGTTATTGTTTTGAGTTTGCTGTTGTTCTTTATGCCTTTTGCTTTTTGTTCTTTTCTGACTTTTCTCTTTTTTAAAGAAAAAATATCTAAAATTATATAAACACACTTAGGATAGCTAAGATGATTGTGCTGCAAACTCTATAAGTTCTTGGAACAAAATAGTTAACATTCATAGGACTGGAAAAATTATGCATATTATTGTATAGTGACCTGATGAACTCTTAAAGATCGTTATGTAAAATAACCCTAGTTATGCTCATACCACCTTGTTCTGAAGGCCTATTTATTGTCAGTGTTCTGGGCTCTTTGCTATTGCTGTTTATATTTCTTTTTTGTTTCATGTTTTTCTAGGAATTTTTTTGTTTTGTCTTGTTTTATTTTTCCCTCTAATACAGAAAGGATAGATATACATGTCGAGACTCATGCATGGGTAGAACTTCTAAACAGTTTATTAGAATCAATTATATAATATACGTTGAAATGAACAGCAACTTTGCAGAAAAACAGACACTAAGGTACCCAGTGCTGATTCCATAGCATCATGATGTGAAATTCAGCAATATTATTATTCTTTGTTCAGAGTGATTTTAGTCTGTTTTGTATTATTTAATTCAACATACATGAGGTATGGACAGCTATTTTGAAGAGAATGAGAGACATTATGGCAGCCATTGTTGACTTCCTAATTGTCTGGTTTTGAAGACCTCAAATGCCTTCATCATCCTGTTCTGATCAGTTCCATACTACTTTGTTTTGTATGAATTCATTGTATTCAAAGATATGGACAACTATTTGGAAGAAAACAAGAGACAATGTGATAGAAAGTGAAGCTCTCCGGTTGTCTTGCTATGAAATCTGTGTCTCTTACATTGTTATCTTATGATCGATTTTGTTCTGTTTAATTTTACCCTCTTTAAAATAAAATTTAAAAAAAGGAAAATACACTCACTTCGTATAATTAGCAGAGCTAATTCAAAGGTGCACATGTGAAGCAACCACATAAAATCTCCCCGGAGCAGCTCTCGTTTCCCATGAGTTCTCACTGAACAGTCATGAGGAAATGTGTAATTTACTTGGGGAAGTCAGAGCTGCTTACTCCAAAAGTGAAGCCACTGCGTTTCACTTTCTTTCACTGTTAGGCAGCAGCTCCAGGCAGAATTTTGCTCTTCTTCAAGAGTTCACCTTCCTGCAGGGCAGTAGCACTTACTAAGTGCCTTCTGCAAGGGCAGCGTAGGGCCAGAACTAAAGAACTGACAAATAAGCCCATGAAATCTGGCAGAAAACTCACAGAAACTGGGCATGGTGAAGCATGCCTGTAATTCCAGTACCCAGGAGACTAAGGCAGGACTGCAGTCTATATAGTAAGCCCAAGACCAACGTGGTCTACATAGAGAGACCCTGTCTCAAGAAACAAAACAAAAACAAAACCAAAAACAAGCAAATAAAAAACTAGCAGAGGGACTATCCCAAGAGGGCGTTTCTCTCTGATCTTCTCAACTTGGATTCTGTTTTCCTAAATTAAGAAAAATATTTTTTAAAGTTTAGGTTATCTGACGTACTTAATTAAAAGTAACAGGAATATATAAGAATATATATTATTAAATTAGGAGTGCAAAATGTTTTATTAAATTGATTTTTAACTATCAACAAATAAATTCATTTTGGAGGGGTTTACTCACTATCATATCATTCTAAGAAATAACTAGAAATTAATTGCATTATTTTTCCAAAATAAGCAATCAATGGACTGGTCTTTATCCACATAGACTGATCTGTATTGGACAGCCTGTTAGCCTGCCAATTTCTTTTTTTTGTTTTTTGTTTTTTGTTTTGTTTTGTTTTGTTTTGTTTTGTTTTGCTTGCTTGAGAAAATATGTCTAGGAAAGGAGCCTTTCCCTTAAACTGCAACTATTACAGCATTTGCAAACAGAGGCGCTGTGTATGGGTCAATTCATAAATATTCATCCGGCCTGCAGCACCACCTTATGGTAAAACTGTATATTGCACTTGGCTGCCAGAAATCAGCGGGCAGAGGATGCTGATGAAGTTACTTGAGTCGCACAGTCTGAATGCTCCTCTGCATATTCTTTCTCTATGCAGCCAATGTCTCCACTGTACATTTATAGAACAGTACCTGAAAGTGGGCCAGAACCAGGGGCCTTTCAGGGGCTGAATTACAACTCCCTGCAAGTATCTCCTGGGTTTCACGTAAAGCTGGGGCCTTCTACTTGGTGGTCACTTGTACCCCAATCCAGTAAAACAGCTAAGTCTAATACAGGTGAATGATGCAAGTGAGCTGAATTTTTACATAATGTCCTGTGCTCCGGTTCATGTAAAATAGCACCTATGAGTGACCTTGAGAATGTGACACTTTTCCATCTCTAAGTAGTCTTTCAATGTTTCTAAGAATTATGTAATTTTAAAACTTCTTTGTAAAAGGCAAAATAAAGAGACCAAAATTGCTTATAATCTCATCACAAATTGTACTAAAATTCTGATTTTACACTTTGTTCCTCTGCATAAGTGTGGTGTATTTCCTTAATACACCGGATAAGTGTGGGTGTATTTCCTTAATTGACGTTGCTCCTGTTTTTGTTTTTGTTTTTGTTTTTGTTTTTTGTAGCTCTGAAGATCAATCCAGGGCCTCCCATGTGCTACGCAAATGCTCTCCCACTAAGCTATATCCCCAGCCCCTATTCCATGTTGTAATCTGTCCTTTTCACATATTGTGATTTCTCCATAAATAAATTTTAATTTTGACAGGCTATAACTTATGTAACTACTGTCCTACTTTTTATATACTTTTATACATTTTATATACGTAAAACTTATGCTAAGCCCCATTTTATATAAATATTTGACTAAGTAGTGTGTGATTTATTTAGGAATTCCCTAAGGCTCACTGGGTCAAGTTATTTGATACAAACATTTTTAAGATTTCAAATGTGAGTATTGGTAATATTACTAGATAGAAATGCTGAGCCAATTTAATGTCTCCCAGCAGCATAGGAGTCTTCCTTTAACTCCACACTTTCCTGCCCTTGGATTATAGCCTCCTTGGTACTCCTTGTTAAGTATCAAGAAATTGTCTTGGCTGGAAAAGGTAGTGAGTCATGGGGCAATCAACACCAAATTCCAGGTTTTCTCTCAAGTACCAAGCAAAAATGAAAATACCAAGACAAAATTTTTACATCAAAACTCATTGACTTCCAAATTCAACAAATTTCAAAGCACTCAAGTACCAATGTATTCCTATAATTTAAAAAGATCTTTTTCAAGTGAGTAGATTCCCCCAACCTGATTTTTTCATAATTACTTAACATGTTCATGTTGATTCACATTCATACTTCTATTAGCTATTTGTATTTATTCGGTGAATTAGACATCATGACTTTTTCTACTGGTCCATTACAATTTTTCTTATCTGTAATAGTTCTTTTTACAATATTACATCGCTTTATAATAGAAATACATTCTAAGAAATGCATCATTAGATGATTTTGTTGTATGGAATTATCACAGAATGTACTTATGTAAAAACCTAGATGGTTTAGCCTCCTAAACATCGAGGCCATGTCATTCACTGGGCTCTTCTGTGACTAACATAGGAGTCGAGATCATTTCATTATATTTGTCAAGGTTTTGACAGTGGTATTAGTTTCCTTAGTACTCTGATCTCCTCATGCTGGGAAGAGGGCATCCTAGGTTGCAAAACCTAGGATATTCCATTCACTAAAAGTAAATATTCAGTTGAAAAAATATTCAATAAAATGGCATGAGATTTACAAACTTGTCCCTTGGGTATGTGACAAAAATAATTTCAACAACAAATAGAGCTTTAAAAAAGAAAAAGACAAGGAAAATTGTGGAGTGGTGATCAGCAGCAAAGTTTAGCCTCTGGAGACATGAAATCGAGATCCTAGAAAACAACGTGGCAAATTCAAAAAGAGAAGTAGATCACCAAGAATCTGGAAGAAACTTACAGGAAAAATTAGAGGCTCCAGAGAAGTGAAAGGATGGTCCACAATGCAAAGAAGGGAACAAAACAATCCAGACTCAGATCCTCAGAAGCAAAGTAACCTCCCAGGGCTCAGAGATCCAGAGAAACTGGCAGCACAGTCCATGGCCATTGTGAACTGCAAACCCCGTGCAGGGTTTTGCTCCAGGGGGCTTTCTTCCACATGGCAGGTAGCATCTGGAGAAGAACTCAAGTGCAGTCACCCATCATGTAGCCAGAATGTTTAATTAGGTGCCATTTCAGGAAGGGGTTGATTATTTAAGCTTGGGACGCAGAACAACTTAAAAACTACTTCTCTTCAGGACTCTCAGTGTAAACTTCCCATAGTGACTGGGTGAGACTCAGCCTTCGGAGACTGCTACAGAAAGACAGCAGGCTAGAAAGACATCCCCTGAGAAGTTTAAGCTCAGACTGGGAAGGGTACAGGTCCTCACCCTTGTGGTGTGAAGACAGGCAGGGCTTGAGGTACACTGAGAAATGGCTGGGTCTGAAATTCCCTGCCAGCACTTTGTACTTGAATCCTTGCCTTGGCGCCTACACCGAGCACAGATCAGAGGTCTGATAGCCTTCCCTATCTACCTGTGTTACCGAGGGCACATCTTAGCATGGATACTGCCATGGGGGTAAACAGGGGCTCCTGGGAACAGTGGAGCCCATCTCACAAACCCATAGGCCAAAAGGTTAGGTTGAGGTAATTGTGACTTTCTGGACTCCAAAACTGTGGATCCTAGAAGGAAACCACTCATTTAAAAATACACAGGAAAAAAATGGTTTGTTTATTTGTTTTCTGTTTTTGAATTCTTCAAAATTTTTCTATTTTTTGTTTCTCATATTATTTTTCTTCCATTTTCTTCTTTTATCTTCTATTTCTTGGGTTTTTTCCTGTAACCTTTATCTAATTCTATAAATATCTTTGTAGTCCTGAATAGGATTCTTTGTCTCAATTTTCTCTCCTATATCTTCAATACCAAAACTGTTAAACTTCATTGATCTTTACATAGTTAACTCTATGTTACTGCTGTTGAATTCTTTTCTATCATTACTAGAGGTATAGTTGTTGTATTTATTAGTTACTTGCTGTATATCAATATTTGGTTCCTCTTTGTGCTTATACTATAATTATAGATTTTTCTTCTAAGGTTAAGGGTCGTACATTAAAGGTTCTTATAGTATGTCAGTATGCAGTAGTATTAGACAATATTACTGTTGCTGATTTACTTGATATTGCCAGGGTCACGTAGTTGTTATTAATAGGTTTTCTCTATAACCCAGAAAACCTTGGTGACATTAACAATACTGTGATCCATTCCCAAAGAACCAGGTGTTGGGCCAATTACACTATATCCTTGCAGATTAACACAAGTGGTCAGATCTTGGGATACAGGCAAAAGACTATAGTTAGTCATACCTCTTAGATATATCACTTAAAGACAGACTAATTTAAAGAGATTTCCACACCAGCAACAAAGATTTTCACTATAAGTGACCACAAACCTAAGCACAAAACACACAAAAGACAATAGAAATATGGGAAGATAAGGAAACAAAATGCCTCCCCAAACTCCCAACTCTTCCATCAAGGGGGAGAAAAGCAAAAGGCATAAAGCTGAATTATTCAAAAAGATGACAGAGGAAATTAAACAAGAACACAATAAGGTACTCAGCATACTCATAGAAGATGTAACTAAACAGATAATGGTTATAATAAAGCAATCCTGAAGCAAGCTTATAGAAGACACTAAAAAAAAGCTAGCTGAGCTAAACAAAATGTTGCATACCATGAATGATCAGATTAGCAAAGAAGTAAGAGTCCATGAAAAAGTTCCAAACACAAATCCAAGAGATTAAAAATTATATTTAGGGCTAGGGATTTAGCTTAGCACCCCGAGTGCCTGCCTGGCAGGCACAAGGTCATGAGTTCGATCCCTAGTACCAAATAGACAAATAAAGTAATAAAACATTAAAATTTAAAAAAAAATTATATTTAAAGTCTGGCCACAGAAGCTGGAGTACTACTCTGCCATATAAAATAAACTTGAGGCATTTGTAGGAAAATGGGTGCATTTTGAGACCATAATTTTAAGTGAAATAAAACAGACACACAAACTTAAATATCACATAAGAAAGCCAAAATATAAAGAGCAATATAAGCAAGCAAGCAACTAGGGGTATAGCTTAGTGACAGAGATGTGTTTACTATGAACAGGGACCTGGGTTCCACCCTCAGGACAAGAAAGAAAAGGCAATGAATAAGCCCACAGTGCACAGAGTATGCCTTCTTTTAACCATGAGGTAAAGTTCCTGCTGTCGTTTTATTTTTCCAGAACTGGGGATCAAACCCAGGGGCAATCTAACACTGAGTTACACCCCTAGCCTTTTTTAAAATTTTTGTTTTAGTATTAGGAGTAGTATTTTGGGGTGGTACCAGCGATTGACCCTAGGGCTGTTGTACTGACCTACATGCCCCGTCTTTTTGGATTTTGAGACAGCATCTTGCTAAATTTCCCAGACTGGGTTCAAACTTGCAATGCTCCTGCCTCAGCCTCCAAAAGTGTTAGAATTACAGGCATGCACTGACTTACTTTTTTCTTTCTTTTTTCCTTTTTTTTTTTATGTTTACTAAATAACCCAGGCTAGCACTGAACCCTCCAACTTTCTGCCTCAGCCTCCCAAGTAGCTGTGATTACAAGTGTGCATCATCACACTTGGCTCTGACATCTCACAGAGAATTCCAAAATTCTATAGAATTTCATTATGCATAATTTGGACATAGTTACATATATAAGTATATAATTCTATTTTGTTATATTTATATTTATGTTATGTAATATAAATATATTTATATATACAAATTTTAGGGTTTCCAAATCACTCTGCATTTTACTGATCGTTCAAGTGTCTGTTCACACATTCTGCGCCCTGCCTTTTTTAGTAGAGATTTCACAGTGGATACATCCTGACAGCCAAGATGCGAAGTACCTGAAAAGACCATCTGCTCTGGAGAGGCCCCCATGCACAGCGGAAGAGTGGAGGACAGGCGCATGAGCTGAGCGGCAGGACCAGAATACAAAATTGTGAAAAGCAGCTGGAGTGGGAGAGATGCACTTCATCACTTATTTACCACCGTGACCCACGTGTAGCTCTGCTTCAGGAGTCAGAGTGACTTCCGTTGGCTGTGACTGCACTACCTGACCCATCTCAATCTCACCGTCCACTGCATGTCCTCCATGCTGTCTTCCGGGACTCCAGCCTCTCCAGTGCCTCAGAACTGGCCATACACATCTTCTCTTCTCTTTATCAAGCTGCTCCTATCCACCTTCAGATCTTGGTTTCAGGGTCACTTCCTGAGAGGCCTTTCCTGCAGCCCCAGTACAACTTGGATTCCTTTGTTGCCTGCCTAAACCTGGGTCCCTTTTCATCTAAGTGGCTACTTGGCACTGCCATGCAGCACTCAGGTTACTGGATGGTTAGCTCCACGGAGGCCAAGACTGGGTCCGACTCTGCTCACCATTCTATTCAGCACAACTCAACAATAGTACCTCAACAAATGTTCACTGAACACCTAAAGGAAATGGCCAAACTTAGAAATGGTTTAGAAAGAACTCTGGGCATCAATGAGAGTGCTCCTTTTCAAGGAAGACAGAGGAAGGTGTCTCAAATATAATGTTGATAAAGATTCGTTACATATCCCAAGATCTAACTCACATATTTTTGGAGTTTTTCTGGTGTTTGTGCAAAATACCCTTTGCCTACAAATGTAGTCACGAACTGCTAATAGTGCATGTTTGGCAGCAGACATGTTAGAGGGGTCCTGAAAAGGTCAGGAGTCAATGAAATTTAAATCTTAAAGCTTTTACAGGGCTGGGGATATAGCTCAGCAGCATAGCGCCTGCCTACCAAGTGGAAGGTCCTCAGTTTCTTAGTACAAAACAAAACAAAAAAAAACACTCTCTGAAATAATTTATAATAAAATTTTGGCTGAGTCAAAAGGCCTAATTTTATCTCTAGCATTTAAGTTGAAATGCAAATATATTAAATTTGCCTTATTTTTTGTTGACTATATAGCAAAATCCAACAGAACTTTCTGTGATGATGAATTTTTTTTTTTTTTTTGCATTTCTGGGGATTGAACCCAGTGTCTTGTCATACTAAACAAGTGTTCTATCACTAAACTACACCCCCAGCCCATCAAAGGTGTTTTATATCCACTGTGATAACTATTGGCCACTTCTTGCTATGAGCAGTGACTATAATGAGGAATTGAATTTTAATTTCATCTAATTATAACTAAATTTAAGTAGCAGCACATGGCTAGCAGCCACTACACTAGACAACACAAGTTACACTGTCAACTGCTATGAACTGAAAAGACAAAGAAATAGTTACTACAAAACAACAATAAACCACACATGAAATAAGGGAGGCATCAGCACACACACATGCCCTTCCAGTGATAGATGTCGTGAGAGCCAGAAAAATGACCAGCCCACCCGACATGCACTCAGACCACTGCGCCTGGGTCAGACACTTCCCATGGGGTCTGAGTAGAGAGAAAGAGTATCCAATGGCATCATTCAGCAAAGATCAAAACCAAAAAAAAAAAAAAAACATTAAACTGATTAAACTTTATTAATGTCTGAAAAAGAATGTGATTTTTTAAAATCTTTGAAAAACATAATTTCTGAGAGCAGGTGGTAAATATAAAAAACCAAACTGCTACTGTTAAATAACAGGACTATAGTAACTATTTGTTTTCCATGCTAAAAGGCAATCATTATACTCTCTAGAAAGCTGATTTCCCCAGAAATCATCTTTTTTGGTCTATATCATGTAGTTGTCAATATAGACATGCTAACAGGCAATATTTTCCCCAAATCATGAAATATATATATATATATATATATATATATATATATATATCGAACCTTCAAAAGTTCCAAAACATGATTCCCAACAGCCCTAACATGAGCCTTGATTCTGAACATGATGACTTTATTATAGTTTAAATGTAGCGGGGGGGAAAGAGTCTCCACACTTCCACAGCAGGAGCCACAATTCATGAGTCTCTCCATGACTCTCCATCGCTACACATCAACCGGAATGGCTCACATTTCACTGAACACCACCCCAGAATTTACCTTGATTATCTCATTTTTTCTTCACAACTATCCTTTAAGGTAGGAACTATTCCTGTTTGTATTTTGGAGAAAGAAGACTGAGACTTGGCTATGTGGCGAGTAAAGTCAGTGGGGTCCAACTTGGTAGAACCAGTATGTGAATCCATACCCGCTGTCCCAGAGGCAACGCTCCTAAGCACCAGTCTTGTCCAGCTTCCAGCAGAAAACAAGCTTCTCTCAGCCTTCTAAAAAATTTATATCCAATCCAGTTCCCATAGTTTTGAAGGTTCTTAATATGCAGTGAGGAGACCATCAGTGTACTGTCTTGGAAAAGGAAGGAAGCTGTGATTTACACTAGGATTTTCAGGACACTGTACAGGGCCATGCAGAGGACACCTAGCACTCACTAGGCAATGGGTCTTCTGTGTAATTTTTTACATTTGGGAAAGTGAAATACTGATTCTGGGTTCTGTTTTACCTGCAGATAGTTTTCAGCTTCATACCACAAAACTCAAATGGATCCCTCCACACAGATGATCCACTGCCCCAGAGGCCTTCTGTCTTTGCCATAGAACCGCTGTAACAGAACACTACAAATTAATACCCATTGTTGTACATATACCAGCATCAGACCCACTGAAAAACAAAGATCAAATAAAGCTGTATGGCATGTCACAGAGGGCAGAGTTCAGCACAAACTGTTGAGTTATATTTATAAGGTTCTTGGAAAAAGTAAAGAAATGCAAAGGCATTATTTCTGTAATGTAAAATGTTTAAGCTCTAAGCAACTAATTTGTTAAGCATGAAAAGAAAAGGCTGCTGATGATTGCTTGGAGGATGATGTTATGCAGCGTGCCCCAGAGATTCATGGACTAAAGCTTGCTCCCCAGTGCAGCCATGGTCATAGATGGGGCCTGGAGAGGATCGTGAGCACACTGACCCCAACAGTGAATTAATCCAGGGGTGAGTTCAAAGCTGACAGGCTTGCTAGGAGGTAGGCCCCAGCTGGATGGAGGAGGACTCTGGGAGCTGCTTGTGAGGGGTGTGTCCTGTCCCCTGCCTTCCCTCGCTGGCTGTCCTGCTCTCATTCTGCATCCTGATTGCCAGGATGAGCAGCTTTCTCCACCATGCTCTTCCACCAGAAGACTTCTAGCCCCTTTTTCTGAGCCTTGTGTTTTATTTTAATTTGATGGCTTTGAACCACACGATTTCTAGGAACACATGTATCACAATATGTGGAATGAAGTGAACCATGAACCTGAAGTGTTCTTGAATTTTAGTAGGTCCCACACTGCCTTGGACATGGCTTCATTTGCTCTTCACTCTCCCGCCAACAATTTTCCATCCCTTGCTCCCTGTTTCTGAAGGTTTTTGAGGAGGATCCAGAGGATGCTGTTCTCTGAAACACAGTGTTTTATCTCATTGTTTTAAAATCTGAAAAACCAAAAATTTTTTTTCTGTTTGAAAATCAGCCTAGTCTATGGCCATACCACCCTGAATGCCCAATGTCATCTGATCTCAGAAAATAAGCCTACATTAATATAAAAGTCTCTTCTTATAGAAAACACACCTATTGCTGTATCATTCTTCTCTTCACACTGCTCATACTCTTTGCTTTTTCTGTAGGCAGCAAACAACTAATGCAGGCAAAAGGGTAAACCAGGAAGCTTTCATTTGCATGAGTGTGGACTTCTGCCAGATGCAGAGATTCCTTCAGGACAGACTGAAATGGTACCTCCTCTGTTTGTCACAGGCAGGCTCTTGGAACCCTCCTTAGCAATTGACTGTAGAAGGAAAACCACAGCCTCCACAGAAACCTTACAGAAAGATGTCAAATAGATGCAAAGTCCTTGATACAGATGAAAATTGCTCAAATGATTTGATATGTGATTTGGGACTGTATCTTAATATTGTGGACTTAGAACAAACATCACTCCAAGTCAAGTGAAATTTGTTACGGTTCACAGTTCAACCTCAAAGCCTCACGTGCTCAAAGGTGACTGGATTATGGTATAGCTAACTGTAATGTTAAGAGATGGGCCCTGGCTGAACGAGGCAGATCCATCGGGGCATGACCTGGAAAGGTATTATTTCCCTTTATTCTCTCCTCTTCCTGGATGCCATGACTTGAGCAGCTTTCCTCAGCCCAGGCCCTTCCACCATGCCAAGGCCATGCAAGGACTGAAACTGCTTAAACTAGCGCCAAAATAAACCTCTGCCCCTTTAAGTGGCAGGTGTTAGGAATTGTGTCCCAACAGTGAAGAAAGTAATCATGACAACACCTCCTGCCACAACAAAATGTATAAATTATACATAAATAGTAAGAACCTGAAGAAGTCAAGGATGAATCTGAATATTAAAATGCTTTTTATTACATAAAGAAATACTTACTAAGTTAGCTTTTTACAGTGAATAAGCCATTTCTTAGCTGTTAATTTAAGTCCTTTGGAAGTCACATTATAATTTTCAAATGGGTTATACTTAGTAAATCTCTATTTGCCTACTTAATACTTTTAAACTTAAATGCCTTCAAATTTCCTTACCTTATATAAATATGAGCTATATGCAAGAAGTTAGATTTACTAAGTTCCATTAACTTGGTGGTATTGTTACCAAGTTATTTTTTTACCAAGTTATTTTAAAAGTAATTTTGATCATAAATGTTTCTTAAAATAGATATGAATAGACCTGTCACCAAGCAAATCAGGACTAACAGTTTCAAGAACTGATTGTTCCTATGTTTGCTTCATCAGCACACATACTAACACTGGAACGGCACAGAGGTTAGCATGGGCCCAGCACAAGGATGACACGCAAATCCATGAAGCATTCCATATTTTTATGTTCATGTTTTTGTAAGAGAAAATATTTTTTGTCTATATCTTGCATTCTGATTAACTATTCTGAAGATGATACACAGTTAACTATTGTTATTGTCTTATTTTGAGATTTTGGGTTTTTCTTCCTAAAATAAAAATTCCCCCCCAAATCAAACAGAGTATTAATTATGGTACAATTTAAAAAGAAAAAAACTGATTGTTCCTGCCAGGTACAATGACACACCCTTATAAACCCAGCTACTCCAGGGGCTGATGCAAAAAGATCACAAGTTCAAGGCCAGCTTGAGCAACTTAGTAAGACTTTCTCAAAATAAAAAGGTTTGGGATGTAGCCTGGTAGTAGAGCACCCTTGGGTCCAAACCACAGTATAGGGCTGGAGATTTAGCTCAGTGGTAAAAGTGCCTGCCTGGGAAGCAGGGGTCATTAGTTCAATCACTGGTACAAAAAAAAAGTGTAGAAAAAAGAAAAAAGAGAGTTCATTTTTCCTTAAAGACCAAGACATAAACTAAAACCCAGGCAAAAGTTCTTATTTGTTTGGTAACAGAATTTATGTCTCCTAGCAAAGTCATTAGCAAGGGTTACAATTTTCTCCAATTCCTCAGGATAGATATTAATATGAAAAAAGAGAAAAACAAGCCATCTTTATTCTTTAAAATATTTAAGAAGTCAATTAAGGCTGAATAAATGAATTGTGTATATATAACATGTGCTTTAATATCAAGAAGTTCCTTAATGAAAATAAAAATCCATAGGACTCCATGAGTTCCATAGCTAGTGTAGAAACCTCACCTTCTTCCCTCATTTAAAAACCTACTGTATGGAATTTTGGTACTGTCCCATTGCACTCTCAAAATGACTAGATTAGTTATAGTTTTGAATCTAACCAATAATAAGGTTTTACTGAATGAACTTTGGAGAGCAGGGGTTCTCAAATTTGAACATATATCAGAACCCTATTAGTGAAGATAAGATCAGCGAGCACAGCACCCTCAAGACGCTTGAATTCTGCCCGACCTGAACAAGCGATCCACGCCGAAGCGACTGGCTTGAGCCGCCAGAGTGCGGAGCTGAACAGCCCTGCGTGCAGCTTGCCGGGACCGGCTCTGCACACGACCCACCCAGAGGTACCGTGAATTCCCACCACAGTGGCGCTGATGTTGGAGGTCGGGCAGTCCAGCAGGTATCGGGGACACAGTGAGTGATGGGAATAAGACCCTCCCACGGGAAAGGGGAAACCAACTGGATGACATGTTGGATTTGGGCAGGACAGCCCTAACTCCATAATGAAGTGGCTTCAGCTGGTTACTCCCCTCGCCGAGCGGATTGGTAGAATCTGCTTGGATTAGGCCACACCCCTGGCAGGGACCCAGTTACTTCCCTGAGATCAGTGCATACTGACACAGTGAAGGCCTGCAAAGGTTGACTGGCCCAGAAGGGAAGAGCTAGCGTACACTGCCCGTGGGTGAACTCTAATTTCTGATAAACTATTGAAGAGGGCTAAAGCTCCTAGCCTGCGCCCTCTAGAGGAGCCTTAACCAACAAGAAAAGGGTCTGGGCATTACACTGTACACTTGTATGGAAGGAACCAAAAACATGACGAAAGGGAGAAATAAGAAAACACTCCCAGCCCCCAACCCTGAGAACATTGACCCAGGAGAGATAAATACAAAAGAGACTGAGGGCAGCAAAAATGCAACATCAAACACAGCCTTAGCGGACATAAAGAGATATCTTCAGGACCTCGTAAGTGGGACCAAAACTGAAATATTAATTCAAATTAAACAAGAGATAAGTAGATTAATAAAAGAAGGACTGGGAACCTCTCAAGAAGACACAGACAGAAGAATGGAGGAACACAAATGGAGAGAAAAATTTAATGAAGAATTCAGGAAAAAACCTAGAATTCATGAAACAGATTCAAAGAGATTATCAGAAAACTAAAGACTCCATAGAAAGCAGCAAAACTGCTTGAAAGAAACCAAAGATAGACTATCAAAAATTGAACACAGGCTTGCAATGTGGGGTCATGAAAGGGAAGATCTCTTAAAAATAACAAGGGAGCAGGCAGTAAAGATTCAAAGACTGGAAGATGACAAGACGATCTATAACTTAAGAATAAAGTATGTGAATGAAGAAGCAGGAATCAAACCAGAGGAAGTACAAAGGCTATTCACAGCAATTATTAAAGAAAATTTCCCAAGCATAGAAAAAAGAAATGATATGCAGAAGTATGAAGCATACAGAACTCCAGCCACCTACAACCAAAACAGAGCTACCCCAGACACATAATAATCAAGATCCCAGAAATTCAATATAAGAACAGAATATTAAAAGCCATCTGAGAAAAGAAACAGATCACCTATAAAGGAAAACCCATCAACATCATGGCAGACTTCTCAATACAGACCATCAGGTCAAGAAGAGCTTGGAGTAATGTAATTCAAGCGCTGAAGGAGAACAATCTCCAGCCCAGATTGGTGTATCCTGCAAAACTCTCTATAGAAATTAATGGAAAAAAAAGATGCATCCATGACAAAGAGGAGCTAGGAGAATTTGTGACCACCAGTCCAACCCTACAAAAAATACTGAAGGACATTCTAGGGAGAGAGAACAAGAATACGAGCATTTCAGGAACAGTGGCAGAGAGGCCTCAGTGAACAAGGCAGACAGTGAAGTGGAAGAGAAAAATAGACTATCAATGGCATAAAAATAGAATAGCAGAAAT